>JADRCD010221290.1:0-20528 GCA_019843815.1 Montemys delectorum
AACACACACACACACACACACACAGAGAGAGAGAGAGAGAGAGAGAGAGAGAGAGAGAGAGAGAGAGAGAGAGAGAGAGAGACAAAGAAGGCACATTGCAAACTAAAAAGTCACAGAACAAATCCATCTTCCTTGAAATAAGAATCATAGAACTCGATACAGGTTTTGTGTATACATGGAGGTCAGAGGACAACTGTCAGGAACTATTTCTCTCCTTCCATTGTATGTATGAGTCCTAGGGATCAAACTTGGGCCCTCAGGCTTGGTGGCAGGCACCTTTCATTGCTGAGTCTAGCTCTCTCTAGCTCTCATATTGTATTTTTTCAAAAAGGCTCCCTCACTGAGCTTGGAGCTCACTGATTCGGTTAGGATGATTTTCCTGCAAGCTCCACCTGTCTCCCCCTCCCCAGACTTGAGATTGCTGTGCAAGACATGAGACAGGTGTTTTGTGGGCACATTAAAGGACAGGAGACTATGGAAGAGTGTGTCCAACACAAAACGATGCCATTTCTGTTGAGGCGCGGACTTAAGAGATGGCGTAAAAGCTTCATCTGTATTATATTAAACATGATAATATAGTCAGTAGTAATTTGTATAATTAAAATTCATGATAAAAGCAGGTAGTGTATTAAATCGTTGACCTCTACTAAATGCTTTGTAAACCCGGGGGTTGGAGGGGGGAGTGGTGGGAAGAGACACATTTTCACTATAAACCTCCCTAATTTGGTAAGTCCCCATTTGCTACTCATTATCTAATAAAGTTTCATTTCTCTGTAGATTTGATTGTAGAGTCAGTGCTTAAGGTAGGAATTGAATAAAATGCATAACTCTTAACATTTTTTTTCCTTAAATTGCACACAAGATACAGTGTAGATGGTTTTATGTGGTCAATGCAGAAAGAAAAAAATGCTTTTCCTAGCCTTGAACACTGACATGCCATGAGGCTGAAGCAGAGAGAAACCAGACAGGTGCAGGTGTCAAGTTAAAACCCTTCATGAGGTCTGACTGTAAACTCTCTGCTAGTCAGGATGGATGGCGGGAGTCTCGTGCCTGAGGGGTTTGCTCTGTTTTATTTGAAAATCATACATCGCTCATTTGGGTTGGTACTAATGAGGCCATGGCCTCTAGGGTGGGAGAGGGGGGAGGGTTTTTTTTTTTATGGCTTTTTGCAACCAGCAATAGGCAGCATTGCCTTGTGCTCTTTGTTATCGGCAGTACAGTGGATCTCTCTGCACCTGTCACACGTCAGAGAGCAGAAGAGGTTCAGGTGCCCACGCTTACTCCAGACAGTAAACAGTTCACGCACTTTCATTAATATGAACAGAGGCAGAGACCCAATCCCTGCTACAGAAGGACAGCACACCTTTAGATCAACAGGAGGAGGGGATGTGGGCAATCACTTGGTGGGATGCCCTAAAGCCACATGAAAACAAATGCTCACCAATGCAAACCTCGGAGAGCATCGTGGTCTTCCAGGATCTAGGGGCCCCTTATCTACCAGAGAGCCTGTAACATTTGCCGTTAGATACCTCGACCTTGCGAGGTCCTCTTTTCCGGGTCTTCTGATTCTTTAGCTGATGGGGAACAAGAACTTGACAGCTGTGTTATCCACGACTGGTGTGTTCATTGTCAGAGAAGGAGATCAAGGAATCAAGTTACATCTTCCTAGGGTTCGGTTCCGAAGGCAGCTGGTAGGTTAGACATAAAGTACGGTGCACCCCCCTGTCATCAAGTTCCTTCACAGCGAGGTGTGTGTCAGGTCCGAAGGAAACTCCATTTCCTCGAATGCTGGCAGTTAGACAAAAGCCAGCATTCCTTGGGGACTTGTGAAGCTAGGTCTCCTCTAGCAAAGGAACCCTGTCCCTTCTCACCGGTGGAAGGGACAAATGGCGATCTGTGATACCAATTAGTGCACGGTGGCCCTCATGATCCTGCGGTATCACACATACCAGTTCCATATTTCAGAGCCCGTGATGGCATCCTGGCCCTCCCTTCCCGTAAACGTCTCCAGCTCGGGAGCCCCGGCTTCCCTGCTACTCATTTCTCCGTAGAACTCTAGTATTTCGGCTATGCTGTCTTGGTCTTCCCTCTTTGTCCCCCAACTCATCTTTTGCTCTCTACCCACCCCCTCATCTTCTCTCTCTACTCTACTCCTGCTTCTTTCCTGGTCAGATCCTGTCTGCTAGCCATGTTCGGTTTACTATTTTCTTTCTCTCCCTGCCCTGGACTTCTCCAGATGCCCCTGGCTGTTCTCCCTCCCTCATATCTATAATACAAACCTCCCCCCTTAGCCATCTCTTGGAGCAGTATGCCATCAATTTATACCTGCTTAGAATCTACTAGGCTATAGTCTAGCCTACTTTATCTAAAGACGAGTCGTTCTATTGTGCTCTTCCTTTTGATGATTTCTTGATGCCTGAGTGTCTCACTCTGAACCACTAAGCTGCCACTAAGACCCCTTGTCCCTAACCCCCTCCCCGCCCCGATTTGGATGGGCCAGTGTTCAAGACAAGCCTGTTGTGCTGTAATTCCTTCCGAACTGCAACATTCCCTCCTGAAAAGATGGCTCAGTGGTTAAAGCACTTGTTGGATAAGCGTAGTGAGCCATCTGTAATTCCAGCCATGTAAAAAGGGGTGGTGATGTCTGTGTCCGGGAGCAAGCTGGCTAGAAGGATTGGTCGCATTTGAGAGGTCTGGGTTCAACAGAGAAGCCAGTGAATGAAGTGCAAGAACCATCAAGGACATTTCCTGATTCCCGACCACTGACCTTAGACTATATTGCACAAACCCATATGTGCACAAGCATGCACCCACATGTACCAACATCCATACACACACACACACACACACACACACACACACACACACACACACAAAGAGGGTAGGGTAGGGGGCTACTCAGAACGTTTATAAGCCTAGGTATATAAGCTGTGAACAATCACTAGAGGCAGGAGGCTATCTTCTGGTGAAGCCGCCTGGAAGTTGCATGGTAGTCACCCATGACTGGGTGGGCTTGGTGGTAGGTCCCCCATGCTCCTGGGAGAAACCCTAGGAAACTCATTGGCTCACCACGCTAGACCTGGGTAGAATCGCTTCTGGGGTTGTCCCTAATGCCCTATCTTGAGCGATGGATGTCTCCCCAGGGTAAGTCACATGCAGTACCCATTCCTCTGAAATCAGCATGGGGACTGTGAAGTAGATACTGGACTCTCCGAAAAATGGCTGTGCATTTAGAATCCAAACTCTACGGAGTGGTGTACTTGGACCCCAGGTACCACATGGCTCAGGGTTTCCTCCAGCTTCTGGAGTCCCCATAGTTCCCTCTGGGTTGGGGTATCCTGGTGTTTGGGCCTGAGAGTGGGGAAGCTGTCCCAGGGCTAGTCTGAGCTGGTCTGGAGGTGGATAACCAGACCGCAGAGAATCGGTGAAATAAAACCCTAGTCTTGATTTGAGCAGAGAAGGGCAGATCAGTCAGTTAATGTACAGGAAGGAGACAAGAAGGTCTGCTATGAGGAACAGAGAAGACAAAGAAATTGTGAGCTAGAAGAGAGGTCTTGACACGAGCCAAGTGAAACTGGAGCTGTTTAAGGTGAGTACATACCGCCATCTGTGGCAGGGAGGAGAACTGCAGGTCATATAACCCGGGCATGCCCACCTTGTTAGATGAGATTCAGGAGGTCCAGCTGCAAGAGCGTTTAATTAGCTTCCAAACTCATATGGTCCTGCCCTTTTCATTGCCTCCTGATGACTTAGCAAAATAAACTGACTCTCATCCGTAGGTGTGAATTAAATTTTCTTTCCTGCTGTGATGATAGAGAGCATAGGATCTGTGGCAGTTTCCACAATCCAGTGTGAATGTGGCCTTCACAGGGACACTGGAAGAATGCCACTGTGTCCCTTCCCACCAGCCTGCTTGGATCCTGGTACAGCAGTAACCAGGGGCCCTTTAAAGAAAGGGAGCCAGAGCCAGGCTAGTCCCTCCTGTCAATCAGGTATTCCTAGGAGGCAAACAGATCAAATCTATCCTTTGGGGGGAAGTGATTAAGCAGGGAGGAAAGAGCCCAGCATCCTGCAACCACAGTCGTGTGCATCTTAGCTCCAGCTCTACATGAGTGAGTCGGACCTCTGGCTCCTCGCTTACCATCTGTGCTGTGAGTGGGTGAGCTTGGTTCTGTGTGTGTGTGTGATGACCCAGAAAGCCCAAGAGATACTGTGAAGATATGCACATGCTCATGTGTGCACACACATGGACACACACACACACACACACACACACACACACACACATACAGCATCTTGGAGACAGAACCTTGAAGGTACAACTAAGGCCTCGAACATGCTAATCAAGTATCTTACTACTCCACTATTTTTTTTCAAAAACAAGATTTACTTTTTATGTGTGCATGTGTATGTGTGTGTGTCTGTGTGAATATGTATGTGTGTGTGTGTGTGTATGGTGCTTGTGTATGTCTGTTTGTATGTAAGTGTGTGTCTATGTGCATGTATATATGTGCTTGTGTCTCTGTATATATGTGTGTGTGTATGGTGCTTGTGTGTATCTGTGTATATGTATATGTGTATCTATATGTGTATCTTTGTGCATATGTATGTGTGTGGGTCTGTATGCCTGTGTGTATGTAAATGCGTGTCTGTGTCTGTGTGTATGCCTGTCTGTGTGTGTCTGTGGGTCTGTGTGTAAGAGTGTGCGTATGTAAATGTGTATACATATGCGCACATGTCTGTGTGTCCATGTATGTATGGCTATGCTATGTGCTTGTGCATAGATGTGTGTGTGTGTTGTGTGTCTGTGACTCTGTGTGTGTCTGTGTGGCTATGTGTATGTGTGTGTGTGTGTATGTGTGTCTGTGTGTGTATCTCTCTGTGATCAACCTGAGCCCAAGTAGCTGGGTGTATATGTATAACACTATCACATAGGGCTAAGGAATAATTATTATTGATAAAGTACAACAATCGGGGATGAAGATACATACAGAACATACATAGCACTCTACTGCATGGGCTGAGGTGGGAGGGGCTTTGTTTCCAAAGATGGAGACTATTAGGGAAGAGAGAAAAATCTGGGAATTGAGGCAAAGGGAGAGTTCAGCAACAGTGACAGCTGACCAGCTTCTTCAGTTGACCAAGTCCAAAGGAAGATAGGAGGAGGGGGCTGTAGATAAGGAGCCAAGATCTGCCGAGAGGACCCTGTGCGTCGCTTCTTGAGAAGGTTCCTTAGGATGCGAGAGGCATATACGAAACGTTTTTATCTCCTGCATCCTAGGCAGGTGCAGAGGCAGTGGGCAGATACCCAAGGGCTCCAGAATCACCCCGCAAAGCAGCCAAGAAAGCCTGAGCCCAAAAGGAAAATCCACCACGGAGTATGCTCCCCACTTTTAGCCGAGGTGTGGGGAAGAGACGCTCAGCTGGACTTCCATGTTGGGACGAACCAGAGTCAAAGAGCAAGCTAGAAATCCTGGAAGCTGCCCATAGGAGCGTGTTGTCTGTGGTGGTTGCGTGTGTTCACCCCACAGGCTGTGGGACTATGTTCTGTGGCTTCCTACACAGACGGAAACACACCTCAAAAAGATAAAAGGGATCTGGAGTCTTGTAGGTGGCTCAGTCGGTGGAGCGCTTGCCAACCAAGGCTGAGCCTCTGGGTTTAGATTCAGCACTGGATAAGCCAGCATGATGGTGGATATCAGTGATCTCAGCACTGGGAAGGCAGAGGAAGGAAATCAGAAGTTCAGGGTTAGCCTCAGCCACACAGTGACTTTAAGGGTAGCCTGGGCTACATGAGAACTCATTTTTTCCCCCAAAGAGCTAAGTTATTGTATATTAATTTTAAAAAATGCCTTTTTTTAATGCTCATAGTGGCTCAGAAGACGTATGGACCACGAACAGGAATGACATTAGAGCAAGTGATGTATGTCGGTTTTAGAGCCACCATGAACGTGAAGCTCGGAAGAGAGCCAGTCAGCTGCCTGTACTGCGGTCTGTGTGATGTGCTTTACACGCAGGAGATCAGCAGAACAACACCCCACACCTGCAGGAACCCCTGGCTCAGATTAGCAGGTCCTATGCCACTCAGAGGGCACCTGTCTCCTCTCTGATGACTAGTAACAAAGTCCCTAGCATCCCCATCTTCTATGTTGTGCCAGCTTCCTCTGTCATCGGTGTGCAGTCCCCCCCGGGACAAACACGCTCTCTGTGCTTTGTTGAAATCTGTGATTATTTACTTTCTCCCCTTCTGTTGGGTCGGATTTTGGAAGAAAAGAGAAATCTATCTCTTACCACTGTGGTGGTTCACCAAACCGTGTGATCAAACATTTCCTGGCTACTTCTGCTGAGTGCTTTTCAGCTGAGATAAACATGTAAAATGGTGAACTTTGAATAAAGAACATCCCATACATACTTCGGAAGGGGGCTATTTCCCCTTAGGCCAGCTGAGTTCCTAATTAGGAAGGGGAGGGAGAAGCAGGGGAGGACTCCGTGGCAGACTGATTTCAGACTCATTTGCAGCATCAGCTCTTTCTGGTCTTTCGGGGCTGACCTATGAACTCTGGAACACCAGCTCCCGGGTCTGCAGCCTCCCAGCCCTCACTGCCAACCCTGGAGTTGCCACATCACCTCAGGTCAGCAGAGGTCCTAATTAGAAGAAAAAAAAATCAACTGTGTGCTTCCAAAGCTCTGCAGACCCTGGAGTTGGCAACTTTTAGCATTGTGTGAGCTGACCTCCCTTACCATCGGAACACACATTCTCCGATTGCTTCCCTAAAGATCTCTGACACAGCTGTGGTCGTTAAACTACATTAAACCTTTCTCCTTAAACGCAACTCTAGATCCAATAACCCCCACAAGGCTACAAGAACCCTCTCTCTGTGGCTCTCCATGGCTCGGGAGGCCCCAGGCACATCTATTAATTTACACTTCCCTGTGGTGTTGCAGATATGACAGGCAGGGTGGGTTGGTCAGCCAAGGATGCGGTGTGTTTCTATGAGAGCTGGCTCTCAGATCACCCCTCTGGTACCTTTGTGTTGCATTCAAGAACAGCGGTTCTCAACCCCAGGGGTCCAAGAACCCTTTCTCAGAGGTTCCCTAAGACCATCAGAAAACACAGATTTTTACATTATGATTCATAACCGTAGAAAATTACAGTTAATGAAGTAGCAACAAATTTTCTTAGTTGGGGGTCACAGCCGTGTGAGGAACTGTATCACAGTGTCAAAGTGTCAGGAAGGCTGAGAACTACTTGTCTAGAAGGAACAAAAGGTTTTGGGTGTAATGAGAGATACTAGTGCTGGCCTTGGTATTAAAAGTCTATTGTAGATGTTTGGGATAGTACATGTATGTGGGATAATTGTGGGAATCGAGTGTCTCTTTCCACTATGTGGGTTTGGGGGATTGAACTCAGGATACTGAGTTTGGTAGCAAGCATCTTTACACACTGAGCTATCTCACTTGGTCCACCATATTTTAATCTTTGTAAGCAGCAGATACTGCAGATGCCTCTGGTCCAAGTTTCTATGTTATCAGTCGGGATAAAGCCAATCCTTCATCCCTTTCTCAATATATTCTAGAGAGTCTCTGTATATGGAGTATGCAAGGTTCCTGCTTTTAAAATGACATCATAAATAGCAGCCCAGCCTGTGTCCCCCAATACAGACCCTGGGATGGGAGTCAGAGGTCATATACTTATCAGTGTGTGAAGAGCACCAACTATGGATTAGGAGGGAAGAAAAGAAGGAGATGGAGCCTGTAGGGAACCAACACACACAGAGGATGCTGGGCTTGCTAGCAAGGATAGAGAGTGAGAAACGGACCAAGCTGGCCATGTGTATGGAATGTTGAGCTCGCTAGCTAGTGAATCTTTCAAAAAATCGGGCCACATAGGCCTTGGGTGGGGTCAGGGCTAGCTTTTCCCTGCTTCAGAGGACTGGGTGTGTTTGGCTAGAAAAAGTTTTCTGTTTAGCATCAAAGGCTTAGGCAGGAAGCATGGCCAGAGGAAGCATGGGCCAGCTCCAGTGTCCCAGTGAAGTCGTTAGCATCAACAGGATGCCGTTGCCTTAACAACAGCTGAAGATGGAAAGCTAGCCAAATGCTCTGGGACCAGTTGTGGCTGAGAGGTAAATGGAATGTGAATACTTAGTCCAGGGTTCTCAGAGGCTGTCCTGGGTGACTTTACCCTAGCTGACTCTCACAGCAGGTTCAGGGCAAGGTTCACAACAAGGAGTAGAATGGCACTTTGGGTAATTTAGCTGATGCAGGGATTTACAGAGAAGGTATGTGGAGGACTCCTGAATCAAAAGACGATCAGAGAACTCGAGTCTCCAAAGGGCACGGACAGTGCCTGAAGAGTGGTCCAACTCACACCTCTGCTTCAGCAAGAATTAGCTTCAAAGGGCTCCTGGTGCAATGGCTTTTCTGTCAAGTTAAAAATTCTTGGCAGCTTGAATAGTTCAACTCACACGAAAAGTTTCCCCGGCGGCGATCACTCAGCTGAAGCCAGGGGTGTGGGACTGTGGGAGGTAGAAGATAACTTCCTTTAACATCCTGCACTGGCATGAATTAAGGGGCACCATGCTAGGAAACCAGCATCCCCATGGTCTTAGGACTCCATCGAAGGTATACACCCCTTGTACATTCCAGATTTAATCAACAGTCTGAGACCAAGACTACAGAGGCAGCCAGTATGATGAACATCTGTAGACACTTATCTAGAGAGGGAAACTGCCCTAGAAGATTCTGCCTAGGCGCCCAAATGTTCTTTAGTAAGAATGAGTCAAGCCAGAAAGCAAAATGAAAAGTGTCTCACCGTGAACAACTCGAATTATCCACATTCATTCACACCCAGGGCAGTAGACCATTTCCCAAAGGATGATGAGACAAACCAGGGGGACACAGCGATCCATCTGTCTACTATAAGCAGTGGTCAGTTTATGATAGAGGAGGAGAACCATAGTATCTCAGACTTTTAGAGTTCAAGTTCACCAAGAACTCATCAATTGCCGTTCCTAAAGAATTTTTTACGGTCTTGTTATACTTGAGAGTTAAGACTTGCTTTTTTTTTTTTTTTTTTTTTTTTTTTTTTGTATTTATGTGTATTTGTTCAGATGTGTGCAATATCTGTTTGGTTGCCCTCAGAGACTAGAAGAGGTCATCAGATTCCTCTGAAGTTGAAATTACAAGGCATTGTGAGCTCCCTTATGTGGGTGCTAGGAATCAAACCTGAGACCTCTGTAAGAGTGGTACATGTTCTTAACCTGAGTTAAGAACATCTTTCTAGTCCCTACATCCCTCTACTGTTTTTGAGGCCAACAGAGACCATCAGGAGAGGACTGCTCACTTTTTGGTCAATTGCCGAGCCGAGAATAGACCCTGGGTGGCCCCAGTGTGGGATTTCCTCCACATGGTGTCACTGTCAAGAGCTCCAGAGGTAGAGCAAAATCCCCTAGCCCACCCTAAAATGTCCGCACCCCAAATCCGGGACCCTAGGTATGTTTGCTTCCATAGTAACGGGACACTGTGGTGATGTTGGGAATGTGCAATGTCATAGCCCTTACTGCCGTACATGCAAGAGCCTGTGTGCTCACAGAGGAGAGAGTCACCATGCTGGCTGCAGGGTGAAGGTTAGGATAAGAGAAAGATCAGCAAGACACAAGGACGGGACCAGAATTGATTGAAGCAGCCTCTCGATTCTGAGAGAACAAGAGGATTGCCAGAAGGAACCCAAAACAACATTTCCTACTTCCGCTCTCCAAGGCGCATACTGACTTAGTAGAGTAGCCTTGAGAATTACGGTGTTCACGTGGGCTCTTCGACCAGAAAGGCGACACACACTTCTATCCCTAGCACTGGCCACTGAGATGGCATTGGATGTCTTTTTACCTTAACAGGTCAGTGACAGTCCTATGTTCCCTCCTAGGATCTTTTCTTTTACCAGGGGTAAAAGTTACTGTTCAGCAACTGGCCTTGCTTCCGGGCTAATAGCTTTTCTGCGCATGCGCTGATCTTCCTCTTTATTGCACAACTGGCTGAATTCTCACCTAACGACGTGACCCCGCCCCCTGCCCTCAGCACTTTTTTTTTTTTTTAAATCCTCCCACCCCCACTGAACAGCTGTCATTCTCCGAGTCTTTGTGCCCAAACTCCAAATGTGCAGACGCTCACAAAGGATGAGGTGCGAAGTTTTTATTTCTTTTTCTTTTTGGCACCTTTTCTGTCAACCTTTTAAGTACTAAAGATATCTTTGTGTGTTTGGCTAATTTCGCCTTTTGAAAAGCACAAGGAAAGAGCGTGAGGTTTGCAGTTTGCCTATGAGAGTGATTAAGCAGGCTGGGAAGTAGCCGGGTGTGATGGTTCATTGAAGAGGTGGTCTCAGCTTTGTGGACCGAAAAGGCTCACGGAAAGATTTGCCTCTGCTACTTCAGAGTGGAAGTGAGAACATTCTGGAAATGGCACTGTGTCCACTTCCTGTCCCTTCCAACGGTTAGCTTAACCTAGTGTCCGTAAAGAACTTTTAAAGTGATATTTTATTAGTAATGGTATCTGCACATTCGAGGAGGCTGAAGGGTGGGGAACTTAAAAAGAGATGAGAAGAGTGCTGTGCGTTCTTGCATGCTGGACATCCTCTGAACTTCCCTAGCTCCCTGTAAACAATTCTTTATAAATTGTTTGGGCACCAATGTGATCGCTGGAGAAAAATAAATTGATCAAATGTAAAACAGTTAAAACTCTGTGTGAGCATGTTATATGCATGTGGTATATGTGGTATACACACATATTTGTTAGCATGTGTATGTATGTGTGTATATGTGTGCTTGCTTGTAGGTGCATGTGCACATGTATACACTTGTATATAGAGGTCAGAGAAGAGAGGATCATGGAGTACAGGGGAAATATGCTCAAAGTACATCATATGCTTATATGAAAAAGGTCTTCTATATTATACATATCATATGTATGTATATAATACGTATATGTATATTTATACATTATATATATACATAGCAGGAAAAATTAACACAAACTCAAAATTCAATCTAAAAATGTTGAAGAAAGACAGCCCAAGCCTGAAGAAATTCTCATGAGAATCCATGATTCACTCTTCCAGCCTCTTTTCCAGCACTCGCCTCTGGCATAGGGGAAACAGAGGCTGGGCTGAGTTTCTGGAGCCCCCTGTGCTGCTTGCTGTCTCTCTGAAGGTGTGGTGGAGGGGTCTGTACAAAGTCGGAGAGGGAAACCTCAGACCCTGCACTGGTTTCCAGGTGACACAGGGAGGAAGTAGGTGTGAGTGGCGGGGACAGGGCTTGTCTCACAAGTGGGAACCTGAGTTGTAAGCCTAGAACTCACACAGAAAGTCAGATGTAATAACACACACACACACACACACACACACACACACACACACAATGCTGGCAATGATGAGACGAGGGAAAGACAGACAGACAGACAGACAGACAGACAGACAGACAGGAGGATCCCTGGAGCTTGCTGGTCTACTTGGTGAAGTTCCAGGCCACTGAAAGATCCGATCTCAAACAAAAGTGGAAACTGCCTGAGGAACAACATTCGAGATCGACCTTTGATTTATATACCCGGGAGCACACACACACACACACACACACACACACACACACACACACACACAGGGGGAGAGAGAGGGGGGGGGGGGAGGGGGGGGGGGGGGAGAGAGCACTAAAAGCCCAAGATCTAGCTCTAGATCTCAGATTTTCAGACTTGCTTTCAAACCTCGCTGAGCCTCAATCTTTCCATCTTTAGTATGGAGCCAACGCCAGGAAAGCCCCGTGGGCTCTCCTGAGGGCTCGCCAGGTCAGTCCCTGCAAAGCCCTGGATGGGTACGGTGTGTAGTAAGAGTCCATCTGGCTTTGCTATTATTAGGATAAGTAAATATTAATTTGCATCAAATTGTAGATACAAGAGAGATCATAATTAGAGCCGTAAAAGAAGACGTGTTATACTTTCTCTGGAAAATATAGAGGCTTCTGGAAATAAAACCTTCTACACATGGAGCTTGAGGTGCGTGGCTCTCAGCAGCTCACCCACCTGCCAGCTGTCAGGGATGGGTTTAAACTCGGGGAAGTGTTCTGAACAGCCGTTCTCTTTCCCCTGACAATCTTATCCCAGGGCCACCCAGCAGAGATGATACCTAGCTTATTATAACTGCATTGTAAACAAGGCCTGGGGTTTACATAACACCCTGGCCACTGACAGAGAAAAAGCAGCTCTAAGTGTTGTACTTATGTCTGTTTGTACAACGTTGGTGCAAAGTTGAGAGGTTTGGGTAATATCCTGTTTACAGACAGAAAAAAAAAATTAAAAAAAATCAAGTGGTTTCTTCCTGTATCCCCGCCGGAGAAATCCTGTGCAGACCAGCGGGGCAGCTTACACCATGCTGTCTGAATGACCAAGGTTGCTATCTTTGCTTGATTCCATTTCTTTCTTCAGCAAAACAGAATCAGTTATCAGGACCAGAGAGATGGCTCCGTTGGTAAAATGCCTGCTGTATAAACCGAGAGACCTGTGTTCTGATCCCCAGTGCCCAGGTAAAAACTGGGCATGGTAGAGCTTATTCCTACTACCCTTCTACTGGCATAGTGGTGGAGACACAGAGGTCCACAGGGTTGGCCAGATTAGCTGAAAGCTGGCTATAAAACTAAGCTGGACGTGATTGATGATGACATCTGATGTTGATCTCTGGCCTGCATGCATACTCACACACGTGCGTGCCAGCCTCACCCTCCCCAACATGAATATAGATAGATACACAAAGGTGCAATTCACAGGACAAATAGCTCTTGCCAGAATGAATACCCCCAAATAATAGCAGATGTTGGCTGTTGTGCTTGGAAACTAGGAGCCCCACAGGAGACAGGAGTCCACATCAAAGAAGGACTAGGGTACACCCTGTCCCAGTTCTCATTGTGCGGAAAATGAGCATTATTTGTGGTTCAGGACATACCTGCAGCAGATAGCCTCTGAGGCTGGTTACCTGGGCAATGCATGTTGGCAAGCAGAACGGGTTCTAAGCATGAATGTGTGCCAGGTTCCAGAGCTCATCAACCTGGGAAATGACAGAAGAAAGTACAAGAGCCAGGAAACTTCATGCTAATGAGGGGGGTAGCCTGGGCTCCCCGAGGCAGGCTGTGGACATGGCTGTGAGCGCCACCCAGGCATCTAGAAGGCCTGGTGGCAGTTGTGGAATCAAGTGAGCTGGGAGTGTGGGTTCCAGGGATTACACGTCCTTCAATATTATGCTTTGACATAAAGAGGTGATATGGGACAAGAATCAAAAGATTTATTCTTAACTATTTTTGGACAGAGCCAATTTAGCAATCCCAAACATAACTAGTGACGTTCTTAGAGGTGCTATTCAAATGTGTTTTAAAATTAGGCTACTGGTTTCTATCGTGGTGTTTGCTCATGTGGGGAGATTTTAGGTTTCCAAGAAGACCGCAAAGTATGGTTATGCCGACTACAGAGTGCCCCCCCCCCCCCCCCCCCCAAATCACTTGGGCTCACTCACAAACAGGTGCTCAGATAGCAGCACCTCCTGTCACACCCACTGCCGTGGCTCACTTGACAGTGCTGTAGAAACACCACGAGGTAAGGATCATCTACGTTCTCTCATCTCCGTATTAACCAAGCCTGGACCTGCGTAGCTTCTGCAATTAGACACAGTCTCACACTAAAGATGGTGGAGTCGTGGTCACACTGGTCTCCGTAAGCAAGTTCAAGCCTAAAGATCTGAGCGAAGGGGAGGTCTGTAAAACTTTGATTTAAATGTTGCATTCTCGAGGGAACTTTTGCCTTTCGCCTTCATGGGACGGCAGGAGACGATGTCAAAGTAAAATGAGCTAGGTATGGAAAGGTAGATCCTACGTGTCCTTACAAGGAAGCTAACTTATCTAGAGCAGAGTGGAATTTACCCAGGGCTGGTGAGTTGGGGTGTGGAGGTGATGATCAAGAAGGATGTGGTATTTAGTTACAGGAACTAGCCCTAGGGAGGCTAAGGGAGGAAGATCCTTGCTCAAAGCCAGCCTGAGCTAAATACAGAGTAAATTCTAGGCTAGACTGGGCTACGCAGTAAGAGCCTGCCTCAAAATATAATTTCACATGTCCAAAATAAAATGACTGGTCTCTTTTAGACACATTTCATCTATTTCATCATTGCAGTGTTAGAGAGGGAGGCAGGGTCAGCATCCTTGGAGGACCATCCAGGAGCAAGGCTCAGGAGTTCTCCCTCCCTCCCAGCTCCACATCACCAGCTCTCCTCACTCCCAGTTTCCCTAGTGTCCCCAGTGGGTCCTTCAATGGTCTCTGTGTCTGGTGTTTCAAGACACTCCACTCTCCACTCATAAAGAAATTCCAACTCACAGTCCTTAGTTTCTAGTCCCTGCTTCCTACATCTTAACCGCCATTGATGGAATAATAACTGGATATTCTCCAAGCTCCTTCTCCCCATCTCTCTGACTTGCTCATGTTCTTCTGGCTCCTTGGGGTCTGTTTCCCTCTTAGAACATGACAGAAGGCTCATTCTACTCTCCTGACTCTCTACATGTCAGTTGGCTGGAATCCCAGGAGCCTTAATATCTTTTCTGGCCTTCCAAAACAAAGGGTTTCCCCCTTTTCTCAGTCCTTAATACCATCCAAAAAATATTCTGTGGGGTGCCTTTGTAATCCTTGGTCTGATATCTGCCTCCTCTATTTATCTCTTCACTTGTGTGTTTAACTCCATCTCAGTTTCCTGTGTGTTTGCTGACTCCATGGGAGGGACATGCATGGCTGTTTTTCTTAACCAAACCTTAAACTTGATTCACTGAGCATTAGACAAGATGATTATGGAGAGCATGCCTGGCTGGATGAGGAAAACCCTACAAAGCAGTCTTCATTAAGAAGCAACATAATTTTAATTTAGGATAAATTACATAAGTATCGCACAAAACACCCACAGAATGCCAATTCATTCATTAATTGACTTCCATTTCTCTGCCACCAAATCCTTTTGGCCGACATATCAAAATGCAAGCACTGTTTGTTTACAATCCCTCATGTTTAAAATAATCAATGACCCATTGCCTTGTTTAGAAATCATAAATTGAATATAGTAAGGAAATTAAATGATCCTTCCGACGTTGCAGAACACCCCTTAGTTAATCCTGAAATGAATAACGAGTCACAACAAAGAGTGCATAGAAGTTCTGTGTACACGGATTTATTAAGTAGAGTTTGGGAAAAGAAAGAACCATCTTAATTCAGCCACTCCCGCCGGGCCATTGGGAGACGCAGAAGGGGAGATGACTGGGCAGAAGGAAGGCCCATTGGAGGCTCAGGGCTTTATCTATCTAGAAGAGGAAATAAATGCTGTGGGTGGTTATCGACCAGCTCACAATTTTACTTAGATGTTTTGCTGCTAAAAGGGGAGATAGCTTTTAGTCAACATCTATAAGGAGGCTTCCCAGAGGTTAAGCTGCTTATATAGATGGGAAGTGTGGACCTTAGTCTTCAGGGCACATGAGGTCTATTCACAGTCTCTATTTACCTATTTATTTACAGAAAAATCCAGTCCTCTTTCTCTCTATGTTGCCTGCATATCCACCTGAACAAACACTCTTAAAAGGCACTTAGCTGGCTAGCTGTCAATAGAAAAACACACCATTATCGACGTTATCTTCAGAGAAATAGCTCTCTTGACCCCCTGTGGTAAGACTCCCCTATTTCCATCTGAAAGTTTTAAGACCCTAACTCAGATGGTCCATGTTCTAGTTGATATGCCCAGTGTCCTGACCACTGTGATGCAAATAGGTTTTGACCTGGTGCCTGGTCACCTTTGCTTTTCATGGTAACTGATGACTTTGGGATGTTATTAAATCTAGAGGGAAGAGACTTCGTCGTCCTTTATCTAATTACTAGTTCGGTAATTACCTTATCACCACTTAGGCACCAAATTATCTAGATAGCTTCCGCTCCAGAATTCTCTTTATAGTCCCTGAGGATGTGTTTCTTTAATAACCTCTGTCTTTTCTCACATTAACTTACCCAGGGTGCACATGTGGTATGCGTGCAATCCACAGTAGTAGAAGCTCTGTCAGATGAAATTCTGGCAGAAGCTGATCCAACCTGTAGTCCAATTTCATGTACAACAGCCCCCACTCCTCACCATTCTCACCATTTAGGAAAGAAATGATCTCTCTCTCTCTCTCTCTCTCTCTCTCTCTCTCTCTCTCTCTCTCTTTGCATATCTGTGAGATGCATCTTTCTTTCTCCTGGCCTGGGGTTGGCTACTCAGCCTGCAGACACTGGGAGAACAGCCTGTCACCCAGACAGAGCAATTAAAACAAGGCTCAATGTGGCTCTTGCTGGAAAAAGCAGGGGCCATTCCAAAGTCACCAAAGGTCAATAGGGGGTCAAGCTAGACAATCCAGGAATCTTGAGGGGAAAAGAAAATTGAGATCTTAAGGGAAAAGGACAAGAAACAAAACATTGCCGACAACTAACCCATAAGAGCTATACCACAGTCGTTCTGTCCACATGTCAGCCTTCCCACTTTAACCCTAACTCTAACCAGGGAAGAAGTGACCAGTGGGGAACAGTCATATTTTACAAAGTGTGTTTGCAGATAGGAGAAAGATTTCCATAACAGCTGAATCAAAGGCTGTATGATCAGGAGAACTTGATGAAGCCAGCCAGACAAGGGCAATAAAACTCTGATGCCACATTTACAGTCAGATGAAGCAAAAAAAGGTATCAAAAGATCCACAAAACTGCTGTGGTTCTCCAGGGGGAACCCATAGGGTGGTCGGGGCAGGTTAAAGTCCCAAAGAAGCCATTGTGGTCTCACCAGCGACAGAAGGCCAAACTATCTGAGGGAGGCTGACCTTGAAGCCTTTCTCCTCCATTTTTTTTCAACTGGAAAAAAAAACAAATATAAGTATCTGAGTTTAAAAAAACAATTAGTGATACTAATACTGATACAAAAAATAATTAGGGTGCAGCGTGGTTGCATAGAACTGTAATCCAGTCCTCTGGAAGCAGATGCAGGAGAAAGCAGATTGCCATGAGTTCCAGACCAACCTGGGCTACAGAGACAGCTCTAAGCCAGTCCGGGCTAAGAAAAGCAGACAAGATATGGAAAGAGGAAAGGCCTGAGTTATGTCTAGGCTGCTGGCTCCAGCACCAGGATGAAGAAGGTACAGCTTGCTGATACAGTAAAACCCCGGGGGTAGAAATCCTTTAGGGGAAGTGGATAATTGATTTTTAGTGTTTTAATATATCCAGAACATTAGTTGAGCAATGTGATATGAATCCAAATGAGGCCATTTCCATTACTTGTTCATGAATTTGTTTATCTGAAGACACACCATTGACATACACCTGGAAATAATTCATTCGCTTGGCCAGAGGGGGGCCTCTTTGTGGGGTGGACAGTAATACAGAGATTCAAAATGGCTGGACAATGCACTCGAGAACATGTGACTATTGAGTGCTTGGCCCTAAGTGCTGAAGCTATATCAATAGTCCCTCCAAAGGCTCAGAGAACATCTTGAAAGACAGGGTGGAAAGACTGTAAGAGCTGGAAGATGAGGAAGAGAGCTGTGAGAAGCCCATGAAGTCACAGCCGCTGTGGTCACCTGCACAGGGTCAAGTCAACAGCACCTGGCACTATTTCAGCAGGCAACACTAATTGTTCTTTGTGGGATATTAACAGCACACACACACACACATACACACACACATACACACACACACACACACACACACTCACACACTCACACACTCCAAGCAATCAAGAGTGAACACGAAGAAAGGAGGAGAATATGTTATGGTGCCTGGTGCCTAACTGGCGAGAGAGGAAGGAATTATGGGTGAATATGATCAAGACACATTGCTTTCCTTTATAAAGCTGTTAAGGAATAAACAGATATAATATTTTTTAAAAAAAATTGACAAGATCTATTTAGCAAATAAAAATGTTCACAAAGTAGACAAACATCCACCTTCTATCAATAATGGATTCTAGTTTAACTGATAGATAGATAGATAGATAGATAGATAGATAGATAGATAGATAGATATCTCACCCAGGGCACGTGTTCCCACCAGGGCATGGACATGATGAATTGAGAGCCACTGGGAGTGAAGGAGAAAGGGAACCTAAGGTCTGAGTATACAGACATCACAGTTTTTCTCTGAGAAACTGGAATGATGGGATCGCCTGGCTGGGATGGTGAAGTTACCGGAAGGAATGGGTTTGGAATGTGAAGATCGTGATTCTTTTGGTTTAAGACGTGCTGCTTTGAATAGCCTACTAGGCAGCCACAAGGAATGAGTGAGCCTGGAGTTCTGGGAGGAATTCCAGCAGGAAGACGCACATGTTGGGATTATCAGCAAATAGATGGTATTTAACGTCACAAGAAAGCACAAGGTTGCCAAAGAAATGAAAGTTGGCAAAAAAGAGAACCCCACAGCCACTTCCTCAAGAACATCGAACTATTCAAGGGGCTGATGGGGAGGGATGAGGTACGAGCTGGATGTGAGCAAGGAAGAGAATTCCAGGTATGTGTTGTCCCAGAGCCTTGAGTTTCAAGGGCATGCCAGGCTCTGTTATGATCAGAGTTTGTCAATGAACCAACACTGATCATAAGCCCATCTCAAGAGCTTCTATCAACATGTCCAGTTAGAGACTCAGGATCCGTAGGATGACTACACATAAACATGTGTACGTGGAAAGTTCTATTGCTGTGAAGAGACACCATGACCCTGGCAACTCATGTAAAAGAGAAGATTTAATTGGGTCTGGCTTACAAGGTCCATTATTATCATGACAAGAAAAATGTTGGCACATGGGCAGACACAGCGCCATAAAGTGGCTCAGAGTTCTATATCCAGAACACATACACCATGACCATGGCAACTCATATAAAGGAAAACATTTAATTGGGGCTGGCTTACAGGTCAATAGTCCATTATTGTCATGGCTGGAAACGTAGTGACACATAGAAAGACATAGTGCTGTATAGGTAGCTCAGAGTTCTATATCCAGATCGGCAGGCAACAGGAAGAAAGAGAGAGACTCTGGGCCTGGTTTGAGCATTTGAAACTACAAAGCTCACCCCCCTCCCCGTTGACACACTTCCTTCAACAAGGCCACACCTCCTAATAGTTCCACTCCCTGGTTAACAAGCATTAATAAGCCCGTTGGGGGCCATTCCTCTCCAAACTGCCACAATCACTATTAACAAACAATAGCAAGGACATGAAGGTTGGAAGCAAAAGCATGGGGACACCAAGAGAAGTTGGAGGAAGTAATGGTGTATAGGTATGATTAAAACATAAACAACAGTTAAAGAAAAAGACACCAGGAATTTGAAAGATGACAAGGAGGGGGTATATGGGAGGATGTGGAGGGAAAGGGGAAAGGAAGAGATGACATAATTATGTTCCAGTTTCATAAATATAGTAAATCACTAAAATATATTATATAAATGTATGAAACTTTCAAAGAACAAAATTGGATATGGTAGTACACGCCTTTAATCCCAGTACTTGCAAGGCAAAGGCAGGTGGATCCCATGACTTCAAGGCAAACTTGGTTTTCACAGCAAATTCCAAGTTAGCCAAGGCTATATAGTGAAACCCTGCCTCAAAAAAATTTTTTTGTTTAGTTTTTACAAAAGCAACTTGTACGATGAACCAGTACAGTGGGATTTCCCATGAAGATTCTCTATAAGCTAGTTGATCATTAACATGTAGTCCAAAAATGAGACATTCAGGCCAAAAGCAACTCTTGTGTAAACTGTTACCTACAACAGTTCTGTGGCTCTGAATAAGGCTTGGGAGACTGACTCTGGACTAAGAATGGAAAAGATGATGAGGGTGCTCAGCATTGAATATTTAGACCCAGGGGCTTGCTTCTTAATGCTTATAGACAGATGAAGAATGTTGTGGCCTTCTTAACCATCTGCAGCAGGTAACTCCACTGCCCAGTATCTTACAGTTAGGAATGGCTGACAGATGATCTCAGAAGAGGCCAGGATGGGGTACACGCAGCAGATCTTACATGACCTATTATTTGCTCGATGTCTTCTGAAGAGCCACAGGCAACAGCTGTGAGGCTTAAATAGGAGATATGGAGATGCATGGTCAGTTTCTAAAGATTACCATCTTCGGTGTAGAGAGGAAGATGCTGTAGGGGGAGTTGCCATATGAGACTGAGAACATGCCAGGACATCTTGGAGCAGGACAACATTGGATACTTGGGAAGCATCACGGGAAGTCAGATGGTATGACCATGGGTGGGAGGCGAAATCAAGGTGTGCAGCTGGGTTAGAAAGAAGGCCATGGGAAAGAGGATTCAGAAGGCATCTTGAGAGGAACAGCTGTCGATCATCTATGTGCTCAACACTGTCATCTCTTCTATATCTATCCATTCATGTACTATCTATCCATGCATCATTCACCTATCTATCTATCTATCTATCTATCTATCTATCTATCTATCTATCTATCTA
>JADRCD010221290.1:21254-42487 GCA_019843815.1 Montemys delectorum
TATCCCTCCATCCATCTATCCTTTTATGTATCTATTAACCTATCTATTATCTATTCACATATTATCTATCTACTAGATCTATTACTCATCTACTTGTTATCTGTCTGTCTATCTATCATGAATTTCTATCTATTTTTGGTTTATCTTCCTATATCTTATTCAGACTATCATCTGTCACTCTATCTTTCATCTGTCTTCTACCACTCTTTTTTTTTAATCTGTATAGGCATCTACCTACCATGCTATTATTTATCTCTATTTATTTTTAGTCTATACACCTACCTGCTATTCAGTCTGTAATCTATCTATCTATCTATCTATCTATCTATCTATCTAGCACACATTTATCTGCCAACCATCTATCTTTTATCTACTATCTAACCTTTACCATTCATATATATATATATATACACACACACACATATATACTTATCTCTATCATCTATTTATACTCTAACATCTATCTATAACCTGCCTATCATCTGTCATCTATCCATCTATTATCTATCATCTATCTATTTATAATCTATCATCTATCTATATATCTGTTATCTATCTATCTATCTATCTATCTATCTATCTATCATACATCTATCATCCATTTATCATTTATCTATCCATTTGTCTGCCATCTCTCCTATCCTATCACCCATCTGTCTGCCATTTATTCACATCTATAAAGCATTGGTAGCTGTGTCACCTTTCACTTTCTCTGATCCAAAGCCACAGCTTTATGAGTCCTCTGCTTCTCTGATCTGTGTGTAGGGAGGCCTAGTTTACCCAACAGGCTGTGCATCACTTTCCATCCCAAGAGAAGAATAAAAATCCAGATGTTCCCTGCTGGAGGTATTGTGGGGGGAAATGAACCATAATATGGAAAATATGCAGGCTGTGCAAAACATATTATGACTGATTTTTCTAGCAGAATGTTAAGCTGGTGGGACTGGTATGGTGCTGTTTGGTAGACAGGAAGAGGCTCCACTAAGACAGGAACCTGGCACTGTTGCCATGGGCAGAGAGGTCAGAAGCACGAGGTTTCCTTCCTGTAGGTTTTAATGTGTACATTATACTATGCTAGAAGCTTCTGAGATCACATACCTTCCACTGAGTTAGGCATAGCTTTGCTTTGTTATCTTGCTTTGAAGATCCATATATCCGGAGACTTGCCATCACTCAAAGGTGGAACTAGGCTTCTGCAGCTTGGTCCTCCTGAGGCACACAGACATGCTGTGTCATACATGTGTAACTAGGGGTATGCTGACTCTGCAGGCGCACATATACATCATTGACCTGATGGTTGAGAAGGATCAGACTGGGATTCTAACAGACTCTTTCTAGTCATGTGATATTCAGCAACTCTTCTCCAGGAACCTCAGTTTTTCCATCTAAAAAGTGGTCATGATACAAAGCCCCTCCATCCTTGTTGAGACTCTCTTCAGCTTATTTGATTAACTAATATTTTTCTCAGTAATTTTCAGTTTCTTATTATAATTTCATTACTACGGAAGGAATTCCTTTAAACAAAGGAATGGATTTTTCTTAAAGATGTTAGTTCCAATTATGTGTCTGGAGGGTCAGTATGTGTGTCATATGTGTGCAGTTCCCGTGGAGGCCAGAGGGGGCACTAGATCACAAGGAACCGGAGTTACAGGTGGCTGTAGGTGGCCTAATGTCTGTGCCAGGAACCTTTAAGAACAACAAAGACTCTTAAATGCTGAATCATCTCTCCAGACTACTCCCTTAGATTAAAACAAACAAACAAATCAAATCAAATCAGATTATTAACTTTTATGTGTTGGGGTTGGGGTACATGACTCACAGTGCACATAGAGAGGTCAGAGGACATCTGAAGGAGTTGATTCTCTCCATCTACCATGTCGGCTCTGAACTAGACTGAACTCCCGTTGTCTCGGTTGAACACAAGTACCTGCTGAGCTATCTCAATGCTAGAAAGACAAAGGTCATAAGTGCCATCCTTGCACTCAGGTTTATGTCTAAAGTATAAAGATTTCCAGTTATTTCCATGTCTTCTTCCTTTAGTTTTTCAACACTGGGAATTGCACCTATGTTTCCCACACAGGAGGTAATACTCTCTCTCATGTTTGCTGCTGAAAGGTTGAAGATAAACTGAGATCTGTGAACTGTGAATGGGAAATGTCCCTGCCATGTCCCGTAAGAGGTGGCTCCCAGGTATCCTCCTGAAGGGCAGAACTCTGATAGTTTAGAGTCCCACTGTCATGTAGTCTGAAGGACCACGCCTCCCGACTCCAGTTCATGTTTCACGTGGTTATGTTATTACTAAACCGAGAGTATTAAATTTCCCATCTTTTTCATCTCTGTGTGCGCATGCGTGCAGGTGCATGTGCATGCGCATGTGTACAGGAATCTCATGAGGCCAGGCTACCGGGCCACGAATATCGAGGATCTGCTGTCTCTGCCTCCCCAGCACTAGGATTTCAGACATGCCTGGCTTTTTATGTGGATGCTGGGGATCTGAACTCAGGTCTTCACGCTTATGTGACATGCACCCTGCCCAGCCACCCTTTTCTATCTTTTCTGATGGAGTCATAAAGTTCCCTGACAGTCAGGGTCTTTCCACTGAACAGTGGACACACAGCTATTCACAGGTACACTGGGGATCCCTAACCCATCTCCTTTCACGATATCCAAACAGAAAACCAGACAGAGGAGAAACATCCCTCATCAGAAACGTTAACACGCTGGAAAGAAGGTAGGCAGCAAGTCAAAGCAAAACGGAATTGATTCTGAAATCTGGGGTGATTGTGGTGGAAGACATGATTAGAAGTCATTAGGGCTTCAATTGAAGGAGATGTTTAGATCAGCCTTGTGCGTGTTTGGTAAATCCCTTCTGATGGGAAGGTCACAGGTTACACATAAATACATTTCAGAGCATTAACTCCAGTCTGGGAGCAGTCTTCACCATTTAATATCACCATCTGGATTCTAATTTAGCTGTTGACAGCCAGCTTCATGGGATGGACTTATCTGTCTCACCTGTTGTCACATCACAGTGGCTGGGAGGGTTGAAGGTGGGAATGTTGTATTATGGCTACAAAAGCTTGCTTTGCTAATGAGGAGTGGCAGGAGGGCTCTTTTCCTACAGTGTCCCCATTATCTCATTTTCTCCAAGCATCTTTGCTGTAGGAAGTAGTTTACTATTTTTTTCAATTCTTTTTCTTTTGAAAGTTTTGCGATTGCTACGTGCTTAGTTAGCGTTTCCATTGCTGTGAAGAGACACCATTGCAAAGGAAACTGTTATAAAAGACAACATTTAATTGGAGCTGGCTTACACGTTCAGAGATTCAGTCCATTATCATCAAGGTGGGAAACATGGCAGCAACCAGGCTGGCTGACATGGTGCTGGAGGAGCTGGGATCTCCATGGAGATCTACATCTTCATTGGAAGGAAGCCAGGAGCAGACTGTCTTCCAGGCAGCTAGGAGGAAGGTCACAAAGCCCACCCACACAGTGACACGCTTGCATCAACAAGGCCACACCTCCCCGGGGCAAGCATATTCAAACCACCATAAGAACATAAAATGGCAAACAGTTGACTCCTTCACCTAAGACTTTGTTCCACAGTCACACAGTTTGTTTTACTCTAGAGGATTTTCCAGGTCATTGTCTAACCCTCTGTATCAGCAACCTGCCTTTCTTCAGGTAGCCAACTGCCTGGAAAACCCAAGAGTTCATTCTAGTTGGCCATTGTTCTTCCTTATTTGGGGCTGGTCTTCATGTACTCTACATTGCCTTTAAAGATCCGATTTTCTTTTTATTTTTGTATTTTTTTTTTAAAGTAATGTGTATAAGTGTGGGCGTCTGAATGTGTGTTTTCCATAATTTCGAATTTGAGTTTAGGTATTATGGTTTGAATGAGACACATCCCTCACAGGCTCAAGTATTTGAACAGTAGGTGGCACCATTTGTTGAGGTTCCACAAGGAGTGGCACCTTACTGGAGGAAGTCCATCACTGGAGTCAGAATTTGAGGGTTCATAGGCTTACTCCACTTCCTGTTCTCTCTCTGATTCCTGAGTGTGGATGCAATGTGACCAACTAGCTTCCTGTTTCTGCCACCAAGCCTTCTCTTCCTAGTGCCATACCTCCCACACCATGGACTCTGATTGCCTTGAACCATAAGCCAAAGTAAACCCTTTCTCCATGAAGTTTCTTAGGTCAGGGTGTTCTACCACTGCAACAAGAAAGTACCTCAGACAGGTGGACTCTGTTGCAAAATACAGATTTCATAGAGATGAGATGGTAATGGGCTTGGCGGGTAGTGCGAGCACCTGAAATGCACACAGGCTTTTGATGCCATGCATTTGTTCTGAAAAATAACCTCACTTTCTGGTGCTGGCTTCCAAGATCCTGGGCACTGGGGGGTGGGTCTGCAATTACATAGTCAGTATTTCATTCCCTGCTTTTAGCAAGCGATACCTGGAAATTATACAGCCTATCCCTTGGCATCTGCAGAGTGGGTCTCCAGGTACTGCAAGGACCTCTGACCCACAGATACTCAAGTCCCTTCTATAAATGGGTGCAATATTTACACCTTGCTTGTGCACACCCTCTGAGAATTTCCTCTATGCTTACTTATGATAACTGATTGAAACCATCCCCCTCACCCCCAAGGCACAGAGGAAACAAAGAGAGGAGGGAGAAGACTCTCTAATTTTCCTTTCTCTGCCTTAAGTTTCTCTTTTCTCATTAAGCTTCTCTTTATTGGCTATTACAACACCAAAAGTGGGGGCATGGATCCACGCTAATTAGTGACAAATCCCAACCAACAGCTATTCCTGTGCTTGTGGACAGAACAGAGAAACAGGACACCAAACTCCTGCACCAGAAGGGCTGCTTGGATACATTTGGACCCATAGAGGAGAGAAAGACAAGTATAAGAAAGCATATTCAAACCCCAAGATAAAATCCAAGACCCCTTAAAGACAGGGTCTTCTCAGCTCTGGGAGCCCTTGAGGAACCAATAAGCATTTATGCCTTTGGATGAGATGTTTTCCCTGCCTTTAACTTTTTATCATATGGAGACAATGAACCCACCAGGCAGCCAGTATCATGCTGCCCAGCAGGTGCTGTGTGAACAGTAGTTACACATCAATGTGTGGGGGCTCAACTCCATAGAAGATCTGTTTATATTCTGCCCACATGTAATGCTTTAATCTGTCTGTATTTGATACATATATATTACTTTCCCCCAGAACATTGGGTCCATGGACAGCTGGTTATCTGCAGATAGAGAACTTGCAGCCATTCACATTAGCTCTTGAGTCTTGCAGGTCTCTTTCTCTAACCACTATTGACTCTTTTGCCATGAGGCCCATTTATTCAAAGGTCTTTACCACTTGTAGTCTGAGTCTGATCCTGTCCAGTGGATAGCACCAAAGTGGAGAATGAAGTTAGACAAGGAACCAGGGGGGTACCATGGCTAAATGGCCTGTGGGAAAAGCCTTTTGAGGGCCTTGAAAAGATGGGGTGGTTCTTTGTAGAACTGCTGTATCAAGGTTTGGCCATCAACAAGCTTGAGGCTGAGCTGTCAAATTTCAGGTCAACAGAGAAGATGTGGGAAAAGAGAGATGGAACATACAGCATCTGCCCTGACTTTCTGAATGCTATGAAAATTCTCTGTGGCTGAAATTGATGGCAAAGCCGCCCACAGTCATTGCTGTTAAGTGCTTTTACTCAAAATAGCATTGGTTGATTTTTTTTTCTAGTTAAAGAAAAAGCCTTTCTTTTTTCCTCTTTGTTGAGACAGGGCCTCAACCATGCAGCACTCTCTGGCCTAGAACTTGTCATGTAGACTAAGCTAGCCTCAAAGAGGCTCTAGATCATAGAGATCTACCTGTATCTGCCTCCCTAGTACTTGGATTAAAGGCATGCCCTACCAGAGTTCACTTTTTAGTTAAAATATTTATTTCATTTATTCATTTGTATGGGTGGAAATACACACTGTGATGCCTGTGTAAAACATCAGAGGACAGCTTGTGGGAGTTGGTCTTCTCCTCCCATTATGTAAATTCCAGGGGTCACACTCCAGTCATCAAACTTGGCTATAATCTCCCTTACCTGCCAAGCCATCTGCTAGTCCCTCTTTCTTACATTGTAACGAAACCTTCATTCAAGGAGGACAAAAGTCACAGAATCACTTGGGGTCTTTTTCAGCTCTAAAGGAGAAACTCGTATATGGATAAGATAGGGCTGCGTCTGTATTAGCTCAGAGATTGGTGTGCTGATGCTAAAGGCTGGATGGTAAGCCACACACTTAATAATGGCTTTGGCATTTTAAGGGATTATAAAAAATTATCATGAGCAGCAAAATGTTTTCTGACATGTGGACATTACACTGATTTACATTTTTGGTACACATAAATAAAATTACTGGAACTCAGGCCCACACACTTTCTTCCAGGTTTAGGGCAGCTTTGCTGCTCATGAGTTGCTG
Organism: Montemys delectorum; assembly: GCA_019843815.1. NCBI lineage: Eukaryota > Metazoa > Chordata > Mammalia > Rodentia > Muridae > Montemys > Montemys delectorum. The sequence continues at coordinate 27,729 of JADRCD010221290.1, forward strand.
TGACATACAAGATGGAAAATATTAACTACCTACTGCTTCGCAGAGTGCCATAGCTATTTTCTAAAAATGGAAAGTATATTCCTTTTAAGGCTCAGAAAATAATGAAAACATACAAAGCCTAGGAAGTAAGACTTACAAGGCACTCCTCCCAAGGTTACTTACATAGTTAGAATTGCTAGGGAGAAAAGACAGACTGGCCCAGCTACCTCCAGGTCAGGTAGTGAGAGTCTCATAAATGGAGACTGCATATATTGGTGCCTCTATTGACTGGCTTTCTTGGTTATGCAGCTATCTTTGAGCCATCTGTGCTCATGTGAGTAACCCTCACCCCTGCCTTGTAAGTAAGTCCAATAAACTATCACTTCACCAAGTTGGACTTGGATGGAACCTTTATTTGGGTTTGTAATTGGTCCCCTCTCTGGGGGTGAGTGGACATTCTTGTGTCTCCCTGTAAAGTCTTACAATACCAACCCTATTGTGTCAACCCTATTTGAGCTGAAGCTGTTTTTACAGAGTATTTTCTTAATATTTTAGTTTTGTTTTTAATCATGAGAGTGTATGTGTCATTTGTCAGAATGTATACATGCTGGTGCTCATAGAGGCCAGAGGTGTTGGAGTTATAGATGGGGCTGGAGTTATAGATGGTTGTGAGTCACATGATATGGGTCCTGAATACTGGACTTGGGTCTTCTTTGAGAGCAGTACGTGCTCTTAACTGCTGAGCCATCTCTCCAGCTTCCCAAGTAAACATTTATGCAAGAAATAAAACAGGTTTTACTTAATTACTCTGAAATTAGAACCTTAGTGAGAAGTATGCCACAATCCACTGATGCACATACTTAAAAATCAATATATGATTTTTAACTAAATTGTAAAACAAATAACTTATAGGAAAATTGCACCTATCTGAATACATACATTAGGGGCAGAAATTATTCTATAACTGTGCATTTAGAGTTCTGTACTACGATGTGATGTGAATAGAGGAGATGACTGGATATTTGGGTCTGAGTCACAAAATACCACAGCTGATATTACTGTTTAATTGAAAGAGTTGGCTGGCAGGAGCTGACAGTCTTGACAGGGCTCAAAGCCATGGTGTTAAGTGGTAGTCACTACCATAAGGCCTTCTCTCTTTTCACATATTGTGTTGCTGAGTTTTTGTCAACTTGACACAAGTTAGGGTCATCTGGGAAGAGGTAGCCACAATTGATAAAAATGCCTCTTCAAGTGGCCTATGGGCAAGTCTGTTGAAGGCATTTTCCTGTTTGATGATTGATGTGAGAGGGTCCAGCACACTGGGTGGTGTCACCTCTGAGCAAGTGGTCTTATAAGAAAGCAAATTGAGCAAAACATGGAAAGCAAGTCCATAAACAATGTTCCTTCATGGCTTCTGTATCAGCTCCCACCTTGACTTCCCTCACTGATAAGCCAAATGAACCTTTTCCGTCCCACATTGCTTTTTGTCGTATGTTTAATACAGAAACAGAAAACAAGATAACAGCACTTCCTAAGACCTTCTGTCTGATAAGATGCTAGTGAGCAACAAGACTGTTTGGGACAAATCCAGAGGTGTAACACAGAGCAGGAAGACCAACGTTAGTCTCACCATGGAGAAGGAATTAGCTACTGTCTCACCTCCTGCATTCCCTAATCCAGAACTTCAGAGATGCCCTGTCTAATCTGGTAGCCACTGGCACAACTATTCAGGTTTACATGAACTTTTAAAAGTTCATTGTTTGGCTCTACCCTTTTGGCATTCAGCACTCGATATCACCAGACATTGCCGTGGCTGCCATATTGGATGGCTAAAGCTTCTGAGAACTGATATCATTACATTAAAAAGACCCAGTCCAGACTCATGGTTGATCCTTGCATCAAATATCTTGTCTACTCTTTAAACAAGATCCAGTATCTCTACATAGGAAACACATCCCAAAGCCATTCCATGTGACATCACCATCACCATCATCACCCTTGTCTGAGCTGCCATGCTTTTAGGGACAAAGTAGTGTTTGTATTTCAACCATTGGCCTCTCCTCTCCAAATTATATTCTCACCATGGCCTTTGTGAGCCGGAGCTGGAGTGATATTTCCAAAACAGGTCCTCAGCATCTTTGATGGTTTAGTGGGCAAGAGTTCTTGCTGTGCAGGGGGAAGGGCCACAGGTTGGATCCCCAGTGCCCACATAAAAAGCCAGGCATGGCTGTGGTTCTCCACAACCTCAACATTGATCCTGAGGTCCTGAGAGCACACTGGCCATCCTGTCTAGGAGAAACAGTGAGGTGGTGGCTCAGTGAGGGACTGTCTCAAAGGCATAAGGTGGAAAGTGAGAGAGGAAGACACTGGTGCACACCCACATATTCACATATATGCATCACATATACACAAACACACACACACACACACACACACATACACACTACAATACACAAACAATAGACAATGAGTCAGATCAGATTCAAGCATCCAGAACCAGAAGCACTGCTCCATGCACAAAAGCTGGTAAGGATCCCCTATTCAATTTTTGCCAGCTCTGACCTCAAATCCTGGCACTGTTTCCCTGTTCACCATCTCAGCTATATCAGACTTATGCCATTCAAAACACTCTAACTGGCCGTTGTTGGGTCATGGTCTCTACTTTTCCTTCTTCATTGGAATCTAGTGTTCATGTCTTTGTGCAGATATCACCTGGGCAGGTGCCCAAGTCACTTGGCTCTTCTCCTTCTCAATGTACTGCTGGGTTTCCTCTGTAGCACGTGTTGGTTCTGAAAACACCTTGCTCAATTATTCTTGACTTACCACCTGATTCTGCTATGTTGGAATGAGCGTTCTTCTATATCTTTAAGGCCAACACCAGTGCCTGGTACTCAGTAGGGGACTCTGTATATTTCCCCCGAGTGGTGTGTGCTATTGTGGTGTCTATGAAATGAATCATATTGTGAGCAGTTGTTCGCATGTGGTTATACAACAGCCAGAGCTGTAATAACTGCACAGCAGCCAGCAATAGCAATAGCCCTCCTGCGTTCATTTAGCATGAGATACCCACAAAGGCATGGTAGTTCAGAAACCACCTTACCACTAGACACCTCTGGAGAGGGGAGTTCATTAAGTAAGGAGCAACAGAGGCAGCTCAGGGGAAATGATAAGAAAGCTGTGGCTCTGAGCATAACCAAAAACTCATTTTCAAATGGCTTCTCTGACTTCAGAATGATTTCTCAGTTTCCTGTTGTCTGTGTGCTTCTCTGAATTTGCATTCCCAAGATCACTTTGAACAGTGCACTTATCAACATCCCCTTGAACAAATCAACATCCTCCCTTTATACAGATCAACATCCCCCCTGCTGCAACCAACATCTTCCCCTTGCTCAAACCAACACTTCCTTGTTCTGATCAATACCTATCCTGCATCTACAAATCATCTCCGCTTGTGCTGGTCAACACCTTACTAAACTGAACAACGCCCTCTTGCATGAATCAACACTGGTCCCTTGCATTTATCATTGCCTCTCCCTGAACCCATAAAGACCTTTTGTGCACCAACCAACAACCCCTTGTACTGACTGATACCCCCACATCTATCAACACTCTTCGCTTATATTGATTAACATTCCTCCTTGCACTAATCAACACCCCTTTCTTTTTTCCCACCCCCAACACCCCTTTCTTACACTGATCTACACCTTCCCCTCTGTTCTCACTATGGGTGAAGCAGAGTGGGCTGGTCATGAGGCTGGACTCTGGACTCTATCCATCTAGGTTCTAACTTGGCTTTGTGCCTTCATTGTATATCTTGAGGTCAGATTTGCAGGCTCTACAGAGTCCATAGAGTCTGCATTTCCCCTGGAGGTGCAAGAAGCAAGTGTTGGTTTGTGCAAGAAGGTGTTCGTCAATGCATTGGGATGTTGACCAGCAAAAGGGGAGGTTACTAATAGACGCAGGGATGGGTATTGATCAATGCAAAGGGGTATTGGTTTATACAAGGGGAAGATGTTGGATGTAGCAGGGAGAACGTTGATCTGTATAAAAGGAGGGTATTTATTAGTTCAAGAGGAGGGGTGTTGATAAGCTCACTGTTCATAGTGATCTTGGGAAATATGTCCCCTTCCATGTGGGAAATGTGGGGAAGAGCAGTGCCCAAAGCTCTGAGCCACGAAGGAAATCCCACAAGTTAAAGTATGTTCCAGAGAATGTAAGGCCTCACCTAGTACCCAAGCAGCAGTTAAGTGCTGGCTCTAATTATCCAATCCTGTTTGGGGAACAGCAGTCATGCAGCAAAGCAAATAAAAAGAAATAAGGTGCCTCGGAGCAGCCAGTTTCCTTGAGGGCCACAGCGGCATCTTAATTTTCACTTGGTGGCAGAAGAATGAAAATGAACGTGGCGGCATGCTCTGCCTGGTGACTGGATTTTCAAATAGTCAGAGTGAAACAACGGAGGGGCGCTGGCGTGTTAATTAACAGGCTGACACGGGAAAAGAATAACCACAGAAAGTCAAACATAAGGAGCCCAGAACCTGCTTTTATGCCCTGAATGAAAGGAATTCTCATTATTAAGAGCTGGAGGATGGGGGGAGGGGGAAGCTTCCTTCTGTAATCTAGGGCTCTTCCCCAAGTACTGATCTCAGCAGGGCATTGCTATGGCTTTGCTACCTATGCTAATTTTGGAACTCCTGAGAGATGATGACCAAGCTCCAAACGATGACTGTGTTTGGTCTACAGACTGTCCACTAATGTACTTACATGATGGGCCATGGGACTTGCTTTATACAAGCCTTTTGGCTATTTCTGTGGGTGGGCGTTGCATTGTCTATTGGGTATAGAGATAAGAGAGACCCAGGACTGAAGGCCATGGGAGTCCTGGGAGGAAGGAGACAGAAACCACAGACAGTGGTTATCAACCTTCCAAATGCTGCAGCCCTTTAATACAGTTCTTCATGTTGTGGTGACCCCCCCCCAACCATAAAATTCTTTTCATTGCTACTTCATAACCATAATTTTGCTACTGTTACGAGTTATATTATAAAGACCTGTGTTTGCCGATGGTCTTAGAGAATGCCTTAGGAAGAGTTGTTCAACCCTCCAAAGGGTTGTGACCCAGAGGTTGAGAGCCACTGTACTAGACAGTCACTTTCTGTGGATTCTGATGGTAAAGAGAGGGTCAGTCGATGTAACATTTTGCTTCACTTAAGGACAGAAACGTACTAGATTGAGTGCAATTTTTAAAAATGCATTTCCTGAAAAGTTTATCAGTTAAAATTTCATGGTCCTGAGAGCATGAGGAGGTTTTGTTCCCTTGCTCCATAGATGGGAATTTTGAAGCATGTTAAGGATACATGTGTCAGAGAAGATGGCGACTTTCTCATAACCCAAGAATCATCCATACAAGGAAAAAAAAACCAACCAACCAACAAACAAAAAACTCAACATTCTGGAAGTTAGAGGGACAGCTCAGCAGTTAAGAGCATGGGCTGCTCTTCCAGAGGACCTGGATTCAGTTCCCAGCACCCACATGGAAGTTCATAACCCTCTGTCCCAGGGGATCAGATACCCTCTGATGGCCTCTGTGGTTACTATGCCTGTGTACATGCATACACATATATACATGTACACACATACATAGACACATACTCATACATGTTATTACATATAATATAAAAATATATTATAAACATATAAAATATAATATAAAATATATTAACATAATATATTAAGTTGTATGTGTAAATATTAGATTAGATTAGATTAGATATATTATATATAAATTGTATATGTAAATATTATATTATGTCATATTAGATATATACTATGATACATCATTAATATAATATTATATTAATATATATTATATTATTATGCATATTTACTTATGTAAATATTTATATATTATAAATAGATGAAACAATATATAAAATAGTTATGCATAATATAAATAAATAGATAGATAGATAGATAGATAGATAGATATAGTCTATCTATATATCTTTAAAAACTCTTAGCATTTATCCTTCAGCCAAGTTCCTGTACAGTCTAGCTAGACAGAGGTCTTTGGTGCCTACTTATGTGCTTTGTGAAACTCGCTGTTTTTTCATCCTTCTGATGAGAAAAAGGTATTTCGATATGACATACAGTGTACCAGAAGCCATATACCACCCTGGAGCTATGTGCCATGGAGGAGCCTCCCAGCTCTTCCAAGAAATGAAAACAGCATGTTTAGGCAACTTTTTTAAGAGATCGAATGAAAGGGCAGAGGACCAGGGAGCTCCATCAAAGTGATGCTTAGGTCCTCCTAAAGCATCTCAGGTTCGCCTGCTGCTGACTATGGAACCTGACCAGCAGAAGCCAGGGCTCACTTGCCACTCTTCACTCTCAAGAAATTGTCAGCATCCACTGAAATTCTCTAGAGTGTGAACATCAAGAAAGACCCTTGCAATGAGGTGAGACATGGCAGGTGGCATGGCAGGTGGCATGACAGGTAGCACGGTGGGTGGATGGCAGGTGGCATAGCAGGTGACATAGCAGGTGGCATGGCAGGTGGCAAGGCAGGTGGGCTGTGAAACAAGGACTCCTGCAGGTAACATATTTGGGAAAGTCAGAACCTGTTGCCAAGCTGAGCCTCACAAAGAGAGGATAGCTGTCCCTCTTGATTCCTTCCTCTGAAACTCCACAAAGTCCATAAACTCTGAAACACCCCTTCTCTCCCTGGACCCTCAAGGTTGGCGGTCACATCTGCACCTTCATGTCACTACAACTACCATGAGACATCACCACACAAAACTTAAACGGCCCTTTTATGATTATTGTCAAGGGTGATAGACTATCTGTTCTGACTTATCTTGAGTTATATCTCAAGCCCCAGATCAATAATGCTCAGTATTAAAACTTCAGAGGTGGAGCTTACACAGAAGTGAAACAGAAACCCAGGTAGGAAATAGATGCTGGATACTTGTTCTTCCTAAATTATCCTTGTACCAAGCTGAGAGCATCACCCACAATGGCACAAAATGGCCTCTCCCAAATGAGTGGAAATGAGAGTGCTTTGAATTTTGAAGAGCCCCTATTAACAAGTTTTTAAGGACTCATTGCCATGGCACCTCGAGCATGGAAATGCATGCCAGTGTCTCTGTTGCTGAGGCCTGGAATTAGCTCATATTTCGTTTCATCCAAAGCTCAGGGGGCAAGGATGAGATGTCGCCACCATCCTGGAGCTGTGTGTCAGGCAGCCCCCCCCCCCCCCCCCAGCTCTTCTGAGAAATGTAAACAGCATGCCTCATGCCAGACCCTGCCGTGTGGTCACCAGACACTTAACAGAAAGATGCGTGTTTAATGAGCTTTTCTCTTAAGAATGTCCCTCCCTAAGGAGGGAGGATCACTTCACCTTCAATACAGCAAAGCATGACGTTTTTGAACATTAGGCTCGTGGAAACTCATGATCGGATTAAGAGAGTGCTTTCAGAGCTCTGGACATATGGGAGACTTTGGTTCAGCTTAAAGATTTACTGAAGGTGAAATTACAGAGCCACTTAGAAGCAAGAGTGTGACCTTTGCCCTACATGGATCTCTAGACAGGGGTGTGACCTTTGCTGTCTATATAGACCCTAAGCTTTCATGCTGTCACAGTAGCACCTACATTCAACACCATCTTATTTTATGTTTTTTTTTCTCTCCTTCTCTGGATGTGCTGTGTTGCGTATTGTGTTATTCATGGGCTTTATAAGAACAAATAAAGCAGGTGTGTATTTTCCTCTTAGAATTCATCAGGAGAAGATGAAAGATTTCAATTATGGAAAAGATCGATAGAGTTGGCCACATTAAAAATTAAACAAGGGTTTGGAGCATAGCTCAGCTTTAGAGCATCTGCCTTGAATCCCCCAGTGAGGGGCTGGAGGCATGGCTCAGTGGTAGAGCCCCTGCCTAGAATCCCCCAGGGAGGGGCTGGAGGCATGGCTCAGTGGTAGAACACCTGCCTAAAATCCTCCAGTGAGGGGTCTAAGGGTGTGGCTCAGTGGTAGAGTACTTGCCTAGAATCTCCCAGTGAGGGGCTGGGGGTGTGGCTCAGTGGTAGAGTGCCTGCCTAGAATCCCCCAGTGAGGGGCTGGGCTGTGTCTCAGACACTGAGTACTTGCCTAGCACATACAAGACTCCTGGGTTACATCCCAGGATATATATGCAAAATCCTCTGCACCACCCTCTAATGTGTGAAATTAGGAGACAAAGAGCAACTGGGGAAGAACCCATGTGACACATCAACCAAAAGATGGATAGACGAAAACCCAGAAGGAGAAAGAGGAATTGTACTCAGTGTCTGTTAAGCTTGAATCTAGGAATAGCTAATGCCAGCAAGCCCTATACTTAAAATGTGATTTCCCCACTTTGTACAACTATTTAGCATTAGAAAAAATAAGAAGTTGAATTTTCTGTAGGACAATAAAATGGGCAAAGGACAAATATTTAATTATGAAATAAAAAGTGTTACCAAAGTAGGACACATTAAGGAAACACTGAGATAAGATATTTGCTTAATAAATTGTCTACTTTTTAAAAAATTAATATTCTCTGTTGGCAAAGTTGCAGGGAAATGGGTATCTTTACACACAGCAGGTAGAATTGTAAATTAGTTAAAACTTCCCGAAGGCAAGTCTATAGACATTACAAAAATGTATTACAAAATTACATATCCTCTGACTCACATCCTTGAATTAAAATTTATTTCTAAAAGTTTACCTCAAGGGACCGACGAGAGATACGTGCAAAGATTTCTATATCAAAATACAAGCCATTATATATTTTATAATAGAAAACATCTTTTTAGTATTGTAGACTTATGTTAGGAATTTTTTTTTTAAACACGTGGTTTCTTGCTGACTTTCTTCCACTCCTATTTTCTAATGCAGAATAATGTCTGAGCACCTGTCAGGAGCATGTGCCTCAGCTGTCCGCTTTTCTTCCACTGGTCCATCTCACCTGTGTGATCGGGTAAGGGACAGCCATGGGCATTCCTCTTACTCTTCACTGTTCTGTCCACCTGCCATTCACTGTTCTGTCTGCCTGCCATTCACTGTTCTGTCTGCCTGCCCAGGCAGGTATCTTTGGGGAAGGAGCTTCGGACTCCTCAGCTTCCCTTGCCACATGGGTGAGTTCTTGACTTAGAAGACAGAGACAAAGTGTGATGCTCAGTAAAAGGTCTCAACCAACCCTGTCCCTCGGTCTTCTGGATGCAAGGTAGACATGAGTTTTATAGAATTAAAGACAGTTGAGACCCTGGTGGGTATTGGGAACCGAACCCCAGGTCTCTATAGGAGCGGTATGCACTGTTAATGGCTAAGCCATCTCTCCAGCTCCAACATGACTGTTATTAATTTGGGGCCACAGGGATAAAATATTATGTTCATAGACATTCAACCACTGGATGGAACATCCAAGCCACTGAGCTACCAGATGAGCTCTTTGCTGGGCACACAAGGAGAGTCAATAGAGCAGACACCAAGCCCAGAAGACTAATGTGACAAAGTCTTTTGTAGAGCAGGGAACAGACTCTACTCTTCTGTTTCCCCTTGCTCCACAATTATTTCTATACATGTATCCAAAATGCTTCCAAAGAAACAAGTAAGCCCATGTAACTCCCCATGGTCCTTCCCTCAGTGCTCTCTCACAGCATCAGACTCCTAACTGCATCCTGGCATGCATGCATCTAACTTCAAACCTCATCCAGAGATCTGTTTCCCCACCAGATATCCCTCAGTGAACATTACAAATTAGCAGACATGAAGCCATTTTATAATGGCAACGCTTCCCAAGTAAAAGTATTAATTTATCAACTAACAAGCGTGGACAGCAAAATGTCCCAGGCAGGAGACAGTGGGGAGTCAGAGCTCAGAACTCACTCTTGAACCCAGACATGACCTCTTCGAGAGATTGCTGGGGACTCACTCATCAGACCCACAGTCTTTGAATCTAGTTAATGTAATCCAGTTAGTTCGAGAATCAATGATGGCTGCCTGCCACCTGGCCTTTCGGATTGAGAAGTACAGGGCTGTGAACAAGCCCTTTCCTTAAGAACTTATAGTCTTGCGGAGAAAAGTCCTTTTTATATCTTGCGTCAGTTACAAAATAATCATAATAGTAGATAGTGCTTAGTCTATGTCTGCAAGAAGCTGAAGTTTGTAAGGACCCATGAGTTACTTATTTATTTAATGAGCTTGAGTTTTGTTGGGTTAGGGATTGAAGCCAGTCCTAGCATACGCCAGGCAAGTACTCCCACCATGAGCTCCAGCCTCAGGACCAGTGATTGTTTTATTCTCACAACCAGCTACTGGCTGTGATTTTCATCTACCCTCCAAAGAAGAAGTACTCGAGGACCACATGATGTGGTTAGTTTAGTTTAGTTTAGTTTTGGTTTCTGTCAACTTTATTCAAGCTAGATTCTATGAGAAGAAGGAATATCTGCTGAGAAAATGCATACATCAGATTGGCCTGTGGGCATGTCTGAGTAAAGTGGAAATTTCTGGTTTGTTTGGAGACTCAGTTGTGTCATTTAATGTTTTTCTGGAAGCTGGAAGATGTTTTTGCTGAAGCAGACATGTGAGAGGATGTTTAGCTGGGGCAGACACTTGAGAGGGCACATGATGTTTGGAAAGAGTGTAAGTAGAACCGTACAGATGCTCTTGCATTGGTTTGCCTTGCTATGCTTCGCTGGTCTTCATTGATCTTTGCTTATCATTACTCTGTAGAGAGTAACTCACCAACGAACTTCTCATGGTATTACAGCTGATTTTTGCTGCTCCCATGGACTCATGCCAATTTGGCAGAGCTTCACAGTTCCTTCTGGATTCAGCTACTTCTAGATATACATGTTTGGTGTCTGCCAACTGAACTGAACTGATTCATGTTTGATGTTCTAGACTGGACAACAAAGATTGGAATTGCCCCAAAGAATAACTTCTAAACACGTCCACATCCTCTGTCCTGTTAACGATCTTTCTCCCCTACCTTTGGTCAGTGGGCTAGAAAGGAGGTTGAAGTGTTTAAGAACACTTACTAAAGTAGGTTTTGAAAAATCTTAGCCAATATCTGAGAGGCATTTTCTTGATTGATGACTGATATGGGAGAGTATAGGCCATCATGGGTGGGGCCATCCCTGGACAGGTAGTCCTAAATAATATAATAAAGCAGGCTGAGCAAGCCATGAGGAGCAAGTGAGTGAGCAGTGTTCCTCCATGGCCTCTGCTTCACTTCCTGCCTTGAGTTTCTGCCCTGAATCCCTAAGCGATCGACCATAAGCTGTAATTAAAATAAACCCATTCCTCCCCAAGTTGTCTTCTGGTGGTTCAAGTTGGTTCTGGTGTTCATTACAACAGAAGGAAGCAAACTAGGGCACAGTGGCATATAAATGGGGAGAAGAACTGAGTTGTGTTTTCCTGCCTTACAGAAAGGTGGCTAATGCCAGTGGAGGACAGAAGACCCTCAGCACCAAGATGAATGTGTCCCTGATCCCTGTTCTTCTCTTGTGGAGAGACTCTTGCAGGGACTACTCCATCACCTTTCAAAACCTGTTCTTTTTGTTCCTTATGGAAGTGTCAAGCCACCAAAATGTTAATGAATAGAGAGTCTATCCTTCCTTGAATCTCGGTATGAACACATAAACACTTAAACACAGCCCTCTGCATAATTACATATGTTTGAAATCCTTAAACAATTTATACTATTCCATGTGTGTTCAACCCATCATACATAATATTCATTTAAAGGTGGGTTCATAACTACTACCTGGACTACATTTTATAAATGCAATTTAAAGAATATTACTTAGAACATATATAGGTGGCTATTGGCAATGGGTATCATAATCCCATTTTTGTCTTCATTTTGGGGCTTGCTGATTGACATCCTTGACCCCTAAGCTTGGATTATAGCACAGAAACTACCCATTCCCAGGTCCAGAAGTGCTCTCTTACCATGGCTAGTGGTATGACTCCAATCAAGTCTTTTTGGCTCACATAGATCTTGGACACTCCCAGGTCAGAGGTGATCTCTCCTGGGTATTCAACCTGCCACGTGACTAGCTGTGTGGTGGGTGGGTCACTGGGTGCTTCGATCTCAATATCAATCTTCATGACTTCGTAGGAGGCAACATCCACACTGTGGAGTAGGAAGAAAGGAAAACAGAGGTGAGCAATTGAGGTGCAGAACTCTTTCATGTCAGAGTGGATTTTCACCAGCACCTGTGCTTGTATGTCCCAAGCCTTGAACAATTTAAGGACAAGGCACCATCCAGAAGCTTAGCAGCCTTTGCCAGGACTCTGACATCACCACTTAAAGGTAGCTCCTTCTTATGAGCTATACGGTTTTCCTAGGACTGCATTCTCCAAGCACTCACTAACCCATGTCCCACTAAGAACAGCTCTTTTCTGATTTCCAGAAACATCTCTACTGGCTATGTTGGTTTCAGAGCCACAGCCCATTCAATCAGATGCACAGAATTTTAAGGATGCTGTGGCCTTATGTTCCATGAATGGTAAGGCAGCATTACAGGGATACACAGGGGTCAGCCCACTGCTGATAAATGTGGAGAATTCATCAGATATCATGTGAAGACAGACGTGGTTGTGACAGATGCTAGTTGCTAGACATCTCAGTTCCCATAGGTGTGCCTTTCTGGGAATGGATCCCGGGTAGATGACCAGAACGATTTTATCAGCCCTTAGTTCCTCTCATTAACTGGCTAGTTCTGTCTCTTCAGGGTTTCTTTTCACTACAATGTCTGCTCTTCTGTGTGACAAGTGAGAAAGAAAGTGGTTTCATGTCAGCCTTTCTTGGGGAGGAGATGAAAGAAATAGAGGTGAGAACTCGGATGGGTTGGCTGAGAGGGGCTCTTAAGGCATCGTTAGTGAGCAGACATGTCTCTCGAGACCCAAGTTTTACATCTTCACCGAAGTGTCTTTGAACACTGTCATTTATTATTATCAGCTGTGCTTTTTCATAGAGGACTGGCTTATGGAAACATGTCAGTTACACCATCCAACATGCAATCTCTCACCAGGAAAGCTCAGGGAGAGCCACTGAGAACAAACAAGGTTAAGACGGCTAATTAGAGATCATGAGATTGGATGGACAGAAGCCAAGATAAAAGCCACTAACACAGAGACAAGAGGAAGAGACATAGAGAACAGAAACAAGGAAGGAAGATGGCACACCCAACACACACACACGCACACACACACACACACACACACACACACACACACACCCCCTTGCATGACACAGTGCTATTGCTGGCCTGGGTCCTGTCAATTCAGAGTCAATTCAAGGACACTGGATACTATGTCACTAGAGCCTGACAGTTTGGATGCTGGAAGCCCAAATCAGAAGCTGAATTCAATGTCCCAGTGGGAGATGGGCAGAGCCCAGTAGACTGAGGCATCTGAACCAGGGAGATCTGAAGTGTACAGCCCACTCCCACCATTGCCTGGACAGGAAAGGGACCAGGATTGGTGGAAGTAGAAGCCAAACCCAGGGCAGGGTCCTGATGGGCATGGTTGATGCTTACCAGCGAACACAGAGGACATCAGCAGAGGGGTGATTTGGTGGTTTCCTCAAGACCTCTCCACCTTCCCTAACATCCACCCCATCACTATTGAAGTCTTACCGGAGAATGGGAAGTTTGTGGGGGAAGCTGCAGTATGGGATGTGCTACAGTTAGTGTGATAGACTGGAAAGGGCAAACACAGTGAGCCTCCACGTGCCCTCCGAGCCTCAGGTACAGAGAGCCCTGCAACTGTCAGAATCACCGCCAAAGCAGCAGAGATGGGATGTAATTTACAACCTGAGGAAATCAGAGAGGAAATTCTGGCAGGCAGTGGTCTTTGACTTAATTCGAATGCCTGACACCAGCAGCCTTGCCCTGTGAGCAGCAGAAGGCACACTGCCCAAGCAGGAAGAAGTACAGATGGAAGGCACACTATCTTCTGTTATGTTTTATTTCTTTATAGACAGGACCCTACTGTGCAGCCCTGGCCAGACTGGAACTCTTTATGTAGACCAGGCTGGTCTCAAACTCAGAGGATCCATGTGCCCTTGCCTTCTAAATATTGACAATGAAGGTATGTGCCACCAAGCCTCACAATTTTATTATTCATTTTAATTTGTATTGTTTTTTCATTTTATTTTTATTTAAATACTTATATTTTGGGGTTACATTTATTTGTGGGTGTGGTTTGGTGTGAATTGTGTGTGTGTGTGTGTGTGTGTATATGTGTATATGTATGAGGGTGTGTGTATAAGTGTGTGCATTTATGTGTGAGTATGTACGTGTATGCGTGTATGGAAGTGTGCATGTATGTGCGTGGTATGAGTGTGTGTATGAGTGTGTGTGTGTGTGTGTGTGTGTGTGTGTGGTGTATATGTGTGCTCCACCACATACATGTGTCTGTCAGAGGCAGTGCAGGTGTTGGCTCCTTCCTTCCATTCCTTAAGCCTTGGGGCCAGGAATCAGGTTTTAAGGCTTGGCAGTTATTACTTTATCCATTGAGCCCTCTCTCCAGATCTTATTATTTCAATTAGAATTAAATTTTTAATATTTTTATTAAGTTTATAAAGTTTCTACTTCTGACTTTAGGTTTGTCATCATGTTTTAACTTGTGCCTCACCAGAAAAGCCTGCATTGTTTCCCTTTCTTCCAATACATCCAATACATAATAGTCTTCTACTGCTCATCATGTACCTGTTATCTCTCTCTCTCTCTCTCTCTCTCTCTCTCTCTCTCT
>JADRCD010221290.1:49652-75270 GCA_019843815.1 Montemys delectorum
GAAGAGGAGGAAGAGGAGGAAGAGGAGGAAGAGGAGGAAGAGGAGGAGAAAGTGGAGGAGGAAGAGGAATAGAGGAAGAGGAATAGAGGAAGAGGAGGAGAAAAGGAAGACAGGGAATGAAGGAGGAGAAGAGGAGGGGAGAAGGAGAGAAGGAAGAGGAGAAGAGGAAAAGAGGAAGTGGAGGAGGGGAGAAGGAGGAAGAAGAGGAAGGGAGGAGCAGGGGAGAAGGAAGAGGAAGAGGGGGAAAAAGAGGAGGAGGAAGAGGAGAGGCATTATTTTAGATAAATTATGGATTCCACAAAAATCTCTGCCAAAATCAGAATCTTAAAATGGAGTGAGAGATCTTTCTTAAGTGGGAGCATCCTCACACATCTGACATCTCAAGCCCTGCCCTTGCATCTGGAGCAGCAAATCCCAGTTAATCAGGATGGACAAAGATACAGTCAGCCTCGATATAGGACAGGGTCAAGTCTCTAGGAGAGGTCTTACCTATATCGCTTGATCAATACACTAAATGGCTGACAAATGGGGGTACAGCAGAGTGAAAAGGTAAAAACCAACATGAAGTTTGACATGTTTGATCCCTTTTGACCCAAGTCATCACCTCAAAATGTGAAGCCAAAGTCCAGGGAGAAATGTGATGGAAATGTATATGGCGCGATGCTGTCCTCTGGATAGGACATGGTCCATGCCTTCTTGAAGCCTCTGTCATTTCTTTCAGGAGACCCACACAAGCTTTGGGCCACTGACATTTGGTTATGCAATGGAGGGCTCATGTAGACCCACATTCATAAGAAACTACATAAGCAGTCAGGTATTCCTGGCAGGCGGGAGCTTCAATTTGCCACTGCGACTGTCCATAAGCTGACCGTACTCCTTCCTGTGAGTTCACACGTGCTCCTGTGAGTAACCCTTTCCCCTTGCTTTTGTAAGTAACCCCTCACCCATGTTCCAGTAAGTGATCCCCTGCCCTTGCTCCTCTGAGTTACTCCAATTAAACTTCAGTCTGGCTTGAGTGTGGTCTTTTTAGGGTGTGCTTTCTGGGGTGTATAGATTTTTTTTAGTGCCTACCCAAGAAAAGTTTACCCAGAGGCACAACTACTCATTCAGAATGGTTCTAAAGGGAAGGAGTTTTCTTTGCAAGAGAGCACCTCACCCACAAAGTTCACATTGGTCTTTAAGAATAAGCCCGACGTTCTAATTATAAGATCTGTGTATTTAAGATGAAATAACCTTACCTCTTAGATTTTAAGTTTCATTTATTAAAAGGCAAATCCCTAATTTGCTCCTATTTTAGTTATATTTCCACCTCTGTTTTACCTGGATTGACTTATATGACCTTTTATGGTGTACTTCACCTGTTATCCACAGTTCAAGAAGGCTTTCCCATGTTCCAAAGTGGGAGGAGGCAGTGAGAGCAGAGATGGGGATGGGAAATCGACTGTTTATAAAAGGCACAATTCTGTCTAAAAGCAGTGAGTGCCCTTGACATCTTTGGGGAGCCCCCTCCACTCCCAACGGGAAAGCATTTTTCACTCTTGAGCTGGAATCGCTACAGCAGACAAGTAGGGGGAGAAAATAACACTAAATCTCTCATCTCCACTTCGTGACATTTTCTTAAATATATTCGCTTGGAGATAGAGAGATATTTTATTTTTATACATCTCTTTTTGTTGCAAGTTTTTTTTTCCTCCCCCAAAAAAGAAAGAAAGAAATCCAATCTGTATGCTGCAGACACATTAGTATCCTTGCCAGGGCTGCAGACTGTTCGAGATCACATCTCGTCTGTATAAACAGGTACCTTGGATGCCCAGCAGAGCATCCGTGATGAAACTTGAGCCCTTGGTGCAAGTTGGGTAAGAACTACAGACTCAGAGTAAGATGGCAAGAAATGTCAGCAAGCTCTGACATGCAAGTAGTTCCTGAATCTCTGAATCATGGCGGTGGGGGTTTGAAGAAGGGTATATGATGGCCTAACTTGGTGTAAAGACTCTGCCAGCCTTCTAGCAGTTGATGAGTCTATGCGGTATAAGATTTCCCGTCCCGAAATTGTAATTAGAATCACTTCTATTACCATGTCTGGTGATGCTGTGCTTCTTAGACTCCATTCCAACATTTTTTTAAGTGAAGATAAACTGAGAAGGATTTTTTTTAAACACTTCATTTAAGCAGAATGTCACCAGGCAGGTCAAAGGATGACAGATGTGAAGAGGGATTCAAGTGTCTTTGCAAGTATCTTGGTGCTTGGAAGTGGGAAAGTCTCAACATGGCTGTGGGATAGCCTCAGCAGGAAGTCAAGATGCATCTCTCTCTCTCTCTCTCTCTCTCTCTCTCTCTCTCTCTCTCTCTCTCTCTCTCTCTGTCACACACACACACACACACACTCACAATGCAACACATACGTACACATATGCCAC
Organism: Montemys delectorum; assembly: GCA_019843815.1. Classification (NCBI taxonomy): domain Eukaryota; kingdom Metazoa; phylum Chordata; class Mammalia; order Rodentia; family Muridae; genus Montemys; species Montemys delectorum. Next base: position 52,070 of record JADRCD010221290.1, read on the forward strand.
ACACATGCACATGCAAGTGTGCATACACACACATGTATGGAACACATATGCATGTATCCTTGCCTGTATATGCCTGCATCTGATAGCCAAAGTATATTTGATATCCAAGGCAGGTATACAATCTACAATATGAGTTCCACACTGAAATAAAAGACCCCACAGACATTATTATTCTCTATTCACAATCTCTTTAAGCATGCCATAGAATTAAATTGCTGGACTAAAAAAGCTCTTATGCTCACATGAAAATTCAAAAGGGGGTTATTAATTGATAGTGATGACCAGTGCTAAATCTACTAATGGTTTTCTCAGCTCCCATGTGACATGACAAATGGCAGAGCTCACAGGGTCTGATGTTTTATTATCCTGTAATAAAATTAACTCAAATACATATATAGGTAATTCCTTCTACAAAAAAAGGTTTCTGTTTCTTTAAATCTCCACGTGAGACTGTCACGCCACCGCCCATGATCAATACATAATTGTGTTTCAGCCTTCTAGTGCCTAAGGTCCGAGACTGAGGAATTAATTTGCTGGTTGAGGTTAATGGAATGTCAATTAATTTCTTGGTATAAATGTCAATACATTCAGTTAGGCTCTGTGATTTAAATATAATTAAAGATAAACCTCAAGTCAACGTCGCCTTTTCAGTTTGGGATATGATGGGTGATTTGCTAAAATCTCATGAAGCCACAGGGATGGGGATTTGCTAGTTTGCTTTATCTCATCCAGCAAGTTATATGTGCTCATTTCCAGCAGAAGAAGAAGGAAAGAGGTATAAGTCCCTCTTGCTTCTCTGCAGCCTCACAGCCCATCTCTGACATCTGTAGTTTGTGTTGCCCACTGTGGTAGTTGATAGAATGGATTTTGGGACTAAATGTCCCCAGTATTGAATCCTGTTTAAGGCACTAATGAGGATGTGCCAGAATTAACTCCTGTGATCATTAGATCTGATTATCAACTTTACACAACCTAGAATCACTGGGAAGGTGGCCCAAAGAGGAGCTGTCGACACTGGGTGGGCCTACGGAAATGTCTGTGGGGAATTGTCTTAATTAAGCTAACCAATGTGGGAAGACTCAGCCCACCATGGGCAGTCCCATTCCCTAGGCTTGGAGTTCTTACCTGTATAAGAGTGGAGAAATGGAGCTGAGCACTAGTAAGCAATCAAGTGAGCATGTGTGCATTACTTTCTGCTCTTGACTGAAGATGTGGTGTGCCTAGCTTTTTGAAGTTCATACTTGACTTCCTCACAAGGATGGGCTGCAACCTGCAGTTATAAGCTGAAATAAACCCTTCATCTTTTAACTTGATTTCTGTAGGGGCATTTTATTATAGCAACAGTAAGGCAAATGAAACTAGAACTCGGAAGGACCTAGATTTGGACACTCTACAGTGTCCCTTCATCACGACTGTTTTGAGTGGCCATCAGACCTCAGAATATGATGTGCACAGGATGCATTGAACTCTAGGTGGCATTGTTCCATAGTGCAGTACCTACTTGAATTGCAATGGCAACATGCACAGCCATCCTGTCAATGATTAAATGTGATCACTGTGCCAAAGCTTTAGGGTTATATATATGAAGCTATAGCCAAGTCTTTGGTGGTAATAGCTTGCATTTGAAACAGAGTATCAAATGTGGCACAAGCTCTATTCACAACCTCCATTGGGGGGGCAAAGAAAGGCTAAAGACAAAGTTTTCAGTGCGTGATTTTGAATTCCAACCTCCTTCCTAACTGTGGGTCACAGACAAGAACCAGAGAAGCTACCTGTCATCTATGTTGTATTGTGCATAATGTCCATGGTGCCAACTGAGCATGCTTGGAAAGGCCTCTGCTCTCAGGGAGACCACACTCTTGGGGACATCAGATTTCAAGCAAAACAGACCCAATGTAAATTCAACCTCCTCCGTGGAGTGGTCATCTCTCCTCTACTTCTCTCAATCAAGAATCAGAGAGGCAGCTGAGTGATGGCTCCCAAAGTTACTTATGTTCTGATCTGTAGAGTCTGTGGCCTCCACCTTACACAGCAAAGGGGACTTTGCAGTGAAGTGAAGGTCTCAAGATGATCCTGGACCATAGGTGTGACTCTAAATATAATCCTAACTGTCATCATTAGGTAAAGCCAGTGGGCCATTCTCCACTGGCAAGAACCCCATGAAGGGCAGAGTGGGTCCTTTGAAACAGAACAAAGAGCCTACTTCAGAAGCTAGTAAAAGAAATCACTCTAAAGAATTTGTTTAGCCAGGTCCTTGCCTGGTGGGCCAGAGGAACTTCCTCAATGGCCTAAATCCCAGTCACCATGTTCTGCTCAGGAGTGTGGGCTGTGCTGTGTTTCTGTCATTTCTGCAGCAACAAGCTCGGCAGCAATTTGCCGTGTTATGTAAAAGAGAAGATTAACCAACATCATATATGTTATGTTCAACCTTATAATAACTCAATCAATTATTCAGCACAGCAATCAGTAAATATGGAACAGTTTACAAACAACCAAATCATAAGGTATTTTGGCTTAAGATGAACATGTGGGGTTTTATCTGTACCACAGACAAACCTGGTGTTTTGGAAGACACCCCAGAAGGCCAGTTGTACATTGGTAACACCAACACAGTACAGAGCAGAGTGTCTTGTTTCTAGAGATGCTAGGTTAGTTATTTAGTCTGGGATGCATGATGGCCATGAATTTGGTGTTCCCAGCGTTCTTCTCAGTCCACTGTAAAGCCACAATGGAGAACAGCTGACTTTGAGCAGAAAAAAACCAACCAACCAAACAAACAAAACAAAAACAAAAACAAAAACAAAACAACACTAATACGGAACAATGGATACTCCATTAGATAAAGGAAGAACGATGTGTAGAGAGCAGATCATTTGAGCCCATCACCCTGTTCAGGTAAGGGACAGTCACCTGAATACCACCCCCAAGTTCCAGCTTCCTGGCTGAAAGTTCTCCCTGGGCACCCAGCTTCCAGCCATCCCAGCCATCTGGCATGCAGAGAGTACAGTGGACTCTAGGGGGCGTCACTCACGTAGTCGATGCAACAGCCATTTTAAGTGCACACTGGTGACATTCACATCTGTACGATGCCACCCTGCCACCAGGGGCATTAATTAAATAACAACAATGTGCCAAGAATTTCTGGTCCTATATTTGTGATGGTGGATCTAGGCTTTGGCGGGTGATAGTTTATGTTGTAAACTGCACGTCAAGCTCCAAATAAGGTGCTTTGTGGCCAACTGAGTGGAGCCTAAAGACTGACTTCTCCATGTGTGCCTTTGAATTCTGAACGCCTCCCTAACATTTAGACACAGACAAGACAATGTGTGCAGCCATTACCTCTTCCTCCTCCTCTGAGCAGCTGCCTCTGTTCACATGGTGTTTCTGTTTAAAGCAGGATCCTCAGCTCGCTCGCATGCCATAGTTACTCCAGGTTTTCAGAGCCCCAGAGAATCTGATTTTAAGCTGATCTGCTGTGCACTCTTGGTAACCATTGTCTTTACAACACCCCAGGGGGTCCTACCAGCACTTATGATTTAAACTGATACAGGGTACAGCTGCTTGGTGGGAGCCAGGGGGAAAGTGGGGTGTTCCAATCTAGAGATAACCATGGGCTTCTTCACTGAGGTTCCTAGAGGAAAAGGGAACTTGGAAAGGTATTAGATCCAGACGCTGTCCCCAAGTTTACATCACCCTGAGTGCCTCGAATTTTGAGCATTTGGACATGGACAGACTTAAGGATTCACAGAGGATGCAGTTGAGAGGTAAGAGTCAGTTATACTCAAATTAAAACAGAGACTAGACATCAAAGATTCCCCAAGTAGAGAAAACCACCTGTGCCTTTTAAGTGACCTCAATCTCGTTTGAGTTATGTCTTGGATTATTTTTATTGATATAAACTAGAATCACCAGAGAAGATAGAAACCTTGAAGAATTGCCTCAGTCAGATTGGCCTGTGGACAGTTCTATAAAAGACTATCCTGCTTGGTGATTGATGTGGGAGGGCCAGGCCACTATGGGTGACACCATTCCCTAGGTCCTGTGCTATATAAGAAAGCTAGGGAGCATGAGCCTGTGAGTGAGCCAGTAAGCAGCATTCCTCTGTGATCTCTGCTCGAGTTCCTGCTTGAGTTCCCTCCTGACTCCCCTCAATGATGGATTGTGATCTAGAAAGGTAAGCCAAATAAACCTTTTCCTTCCCAACTCATTTTAGTCGTGATGTTTATCACAGTAGTAAGAAAGTAAACTAGAATGATTTGTAAACATAAACAAAATTTGACTATCTCTTAAGGAAGAGCTGAACTATCACTATTATTTAATCAGAAACTATAAACGGAAGGATAGTACTAATTAAGGATGTTCCAACAGGCTAGGCCAACACAGGCAACTTGACAACTAAGCTATCAAACATCTTCCCATTCTCAAACACTTCCTTTGCTTCTATGTATGTCCTATAAAGTCCTCCCTGCCCCCACGTCTCTCTGCAGAGTCCCTCATCCACGGCTGGCGGTAGGGTTAAGAGTGCATGGGCCTGACAGCAGAACTGTGAACAAACACAGCTTCGGGACTCAACCGTCTAGTAAGGGGAGGCTGACAAGGATTTCCATGGCACTAAAACCTTGGATTGAAGCTTTTCTTCTGGATGAAAACTTGAAATATTGATTATGACTTGGGTTACCTTTTAATCCGGTCCCAGTGTATTTGACACCTGGATACTTAAGAAGAGATTTTTGTCTTGGGACCTGGAGGCCAGGACTGATGTGTAAGCCACGAGGGATAGTTGCTTACTGGCTTATTCTGCATGGCTTGTTCATGTCTAGGTCTACCAGACCAGGGGTAGCACCACCCATAGTGGACTAGGCTCTCCCACATCAATAATTAATCACTAAAATGCCCAATGGACTTTCCCACGGGTCAATTTGATGGAGGCATTGTTTAAACTGAGTTCTTAGAAAACTCCATCTTGTACCAACTTAACAAAAAAATTTAACCAAGACAGGTAAGAACACAGACACCTGTAGAGGAAAACCCAGCAATGGTAAAAGAAAACCATGCTCACAGACAAAGGGATTTCCCCCAGTTCTGCTGTGTGTCTGTCTGGTTTGGATTCATCCCAAGGCCACTGAATTGTATCATCATGGTGTGGTTTTGTTTGGTAATCGTGAGGAAGAAGTTGTTGTCTACAGTCTACAACTGTGTAGAACTACATGAGATGAAGTCCTTCTATGAAGCTCACTTGTGATTTTTTTCCTTTTTTCATCCCTATTACCCTTTTCATGCGACTCTCTTTAATGGGCTGTTCTTATTTTCTAGGGCTAAAAGTGGTAATTAAAGCCCATTAAGTCATCTTAGAATAAACTAAGGAACAAGATAGGAAACGTTATTTATAGATTTTTTTCCTTTGTAGGTGTGTGTGTGTGTGTGTGTGTGTGTGTGTGTGTGTAGCATTCACCTATGTGTATGCACATTGTACAAGGGTACATGTGTGTGTCTGTGCTCACATGTATAGCACCCACAGGTATGTGTGGACACATGTATGTCAAGGTCTGAAGTTGATGTTGGGAATCATCCTTATCCTATCTTTTACCAGTGTAGTGAGGTATTGCTGTGACGGGCCTGACCATATTTTGGGGAGGATTGTGGAAGGACTTTGGAACATAGGGCTAGACGAGCCACTGAGTGTGGAGACCTCGGTGGGCGGTTCTGTGGGAGCTAGGAAGATAAGAATATTGAGAGCAGTGCAAAAGATGGAGGCCTGGCTTGTGAAATGTCAGAGGGAAGATTAGAGACTCTCTCGGGGCTGTTTGCTGTTTCAAGATAACGGAACTACGAAGACGAAACCTTTGCATTACTGGAGCAATTGATGCTGGTTAGCTGGAGCTAAGAAATTAGTGGTGATTAAGAAGAGACCAGCATCACCGAGATGACATCTTCTGGCAAGTGTTTCCTGAGGGGAAAGCTGTGTCCCGGAGACAACTACCGTTGTACCTCATGCTGCAGCTGGTCTTGGTAATGTGTAAGAGTCACCCAGGTTGTACTGGTTTTGAAAGCACGAAGGGGTCAGTTGTATTAGCTGGTTTTGTGTGTCAACTGGACACAAGCTAAAGCCATCAGGGTCTTGGAAGAGAAAATGACTCCATGAGACCCAGCTGCAGGGCATTTTCTTAATTAGTGATCAGTGGGGAAGGGCCCAGCTCATTGTGGGTGGTGCCATCCCTGGGCTGGTGGTCCTGTGTTCTACAAGAAGGCAGGATGAGCATGCCCAGGAAGCAAGCCAGTAGGCATGCTTGGCCTTTGCATCAGCTCCTGTCTTCTGGTTCCACTCCTGCATAAGTTTCTGTCCTAACTTCCTCCAAGGATGAACTATGATCTAGAAGTATAAGCCTTCAAATAAACCTTTCCTCCCCAACTTGCTTTTGGAGCATGGTGTTTCTTGGCAGCAACAGAAACCCTGATTAAGATAAACAGGAACTTTTTTTTTATTGATTTAAGTTTTATTGCATTATGATGAGAAAAGATACATGATTTCAATTTATCTGAATTTGTTAATACTTAAAAACATATTTTAAGTAAATAGAATTAAATCACATTCTTGTTTCTCTTTTGTACCCCAACTCCTCCCAGAGACCCCTCTTCAATACTTACAATATTTTTTGTCATATTCTTTAAAATTTATAAAATACTATAACAATAAAAATGAGTATTATAAAAGTTGTTTGATATAAAACAACAATTTAACAGTCTTATGTAGATGCTTGTCTACAGCAATATTGGAAATACATACGTTTTTCTCAATATAAATTTTAAATAACTCCAAACATTAACTGTATATTTCAAAATAATGCATCACTACTGGTATTTTTTAAATGAACATATATATAAAGTCTGTTTGTTTGTTTGTTTGTTTGTTTTGTATTTAGTAGAGCTTAAAATCTTGGCTCTTACTGTGGTACAAGCCCAAAATAAGAACAATTTTTAGACATTGGATTTCATTGTAATAAGGCTGTACTTCAATGACCCTCGCATCACCAAAGGATTTTACCTCCATCCTAGCTAAGCTGAGAGTTAACAGTTCTGCTGCACCAAGAAATGAATTGTAGGCACGATTTTTGGATACAGACTTCCTGCTATGGTCAACGCTATTTGACTTGAGTGAGTGTATGTAACCACAGAGAACAGGTTACATTCATTTAAGAAATGGTGTGTGTATTAAGATGATCTATCCATAAAGTGATTCACCAACTGTTTCAATGAACAATGGTTCTGCTTGGAGGATGGCACAGACATTAGGTAAGGGAAAGAATCTGGTTCATTGGCTGTGATAATTTGGAAAAGCATTCATCTCAGAGAAAGAGTAACTTATAGAGTCCTCTTCTTCAAACTTGATACAAGAGTTACAAACGTCAAGCAAAGCATTCAGTCTCATTCTTTGTTGTTCTCTTACAAGCCACCTCCCTAGTTAATTGTCTACCTTCTTATGGCTGTATAAATACATTTGAAATATGTAAGCTGTTCTGAAAACCATAATATAGTGTAAAAGCATGAAATAAACAATACTACCAATAGAGAGGCTGAGATAGGAGAGGCAAGATTTCAAGACTATTATGTGGTATACAGCAAGACACTGTCACGTACAAACAAGCAGAAAGTGTATATGGATTGTAGATTATTGGCCCTATTTCTCCAATTACCAAATTAGAGAGACCATTGGATGACAATCAACAAATTTCTAATTCCTCATATTTTTTGGATTTCAACCGATTAGGGTAAGTTGGTAATATTAATTTTCATATTAAGATGTTAAGAAAAAAATAATTGTTACTTCTGATAAACAGAAACTTTCAATCACACCCAGAGCTCACCCAGATGGCTAGTCTTGCTAGCCTGCTGTTCCAGGGATTCCCCGGTCTCTGCCTTCTGCATTTGAAACTACAGGTAAGCTGCACATCCACCTTGCATCCACATGCTTTTTGGGGAATCCAAACTGGTCTCTGCCTTCTGAATTTGAAACTACAGGTAAGCTGCACATCCACCTTGCATCCACATGCTTTTTGGGGAATCCAAACTCGGGTTCTCATGTCTGCATAGCAAGTGATTTAACTAGGGAACCATCTCCCAGCCCCCTCTCCGTAGTAATTTTTATCAAAGTCAGTGCATCATTATTTTGCAATCGTGTCAGTCCGTGCTGGTGTGATAGACGACACATCCCTGATGAATCTGCCATCCCATTGCTTTAAGCCTCAAGGAAACATTCTAAGTGAAACTTCAAGATACACTTGGGAACAATTAGGGCCAAGTGTCTCAAAGGGAAACTGCATTTAAAAGATGTAAAAGATGTAGCTGTTTTAAGGGTGAGAACAGCCTGGGCCCAGCCTTTGAAGCTGGCCAGGCCTACTGTGTTCCCTTCTGACTTCTTAGCCGCTGGCAAGCACCTATGAGCCCTCTAAAAACTAATGGAAGGTTGTAGAGAGGCTGTCCTGATGCTCAGGTACATTTAAAGTTCTGTATCTGTATCACTGTGAGTAAATTTCTCAGGAGCGAATCAAAAGGCTTCGTAGGAAACCTGAAACAGATGACTTCAAAAAGAGCTTTGGCTACAACAGGAAATTAAAGTATGGGGTCTCAGCCTGTTTCACCAGGCCCACATTTTAAGGCTGCCCGCCCTAAGACAACTCTGGCCTCAGTTTCTGGCTGGCTTTAAATGGTAGTTTGCCACTTCCCACTTTCCACTCAGCTACTTGCAGAGCTCCATTTACTACTGAGAGAGGCTGCCGAACTGGGGCAGAGGAGGGCAGTTGTTTAAAAATGCGGCCACAAGCGCCATAATCACCTGCTGCTCTTCCTCACTGGGGACACTAGGCACTGAAATATACAGTCAACACAAATGGCTGGCTCGGCAGGGTACATCTTTAAAACCAATGTCTGACACAGCTTTAGAGACAGGGAAACATCAGATACACGAGTTTGATGTGTTATCTCCATCACCGCACGCCTGGGGATGCCATAAGGGGATCACCAGGGATGGGGGTGCAGGGAGTCAGCTAGTTCCTCTGAGAATACTCTGTTAATTCCATCCCTGGGTTCCTTTTAATGATGCTAATCATGGTGATAAACCATGGAAATGTGTCTTCTAGGGATGGCTTTCATTCCATGGGAGTTCTCACTTCTAAATACTAGTCCCTCCACCTTACTGGACTGCAGATTCTAAAACTGTATGTCTGTATTCCTGCTCTTAACTACAGTGCCACGTGCATACACACACACGCGCACACACACACACACACACACACACACACACACATATATATATATACACAAACACACACATATACAAATACATATAGATACAAATACAAACACAAGTACATACATATATGTACAAACACATACAATCACAGAATCAGACACATGAGTGGCAAGCTTTACACTTTGCACACATTAGGGACAGAGAAAAGAAAAAGCCGAGGGAGGGGGATATCTAGGAATCTAGGGAGAGCTGGGAGGGGATAGGGTGTCGACATAATTATGTGTCATTGAATACAAGCATGGAATTCTCCAAGGATATAAGGGCTTTCTTTGTGTGTTTGTTTTGTTTTTTAAAAAGGATAACCTCTTCTATTACCTGATTCTTGTTAGGTATTAAATCACATCCATGAGAAAAGTCTCTAATGCAAAGTGATTTTAAAACAAAACCAAAACTCAGGGCCAGTGAGATGGCTCAACAGGAACCAGTCCTTATGGATACACCCTTAGGTGCCAGGCCTGATGACATGATTCCGTCTCCAGGACTCAAATGTAGGAGGAGAGAGCCAAGTAAAAGTTGTTCTGTAATCTCCATAGGTGCACTGTGGCACGCATGCACACACACACACATACACACACACACACACACACACACACCTGTGCATACACACACTGAATAAATGAATGTCATTTAAAAAGATGGATTCTAAAAGAGATCTTTCATTACCTATAAAAAAAAAACATTCAGAAGGCGTTTTCTTACAGGTAATCAAAATGCACTTTATAATCCTTGCAGTCTGGACCTAAGAGGGTGTAATACTAACATGTCATTTACATCAGACTTTGAGGAGTAAAGTGTAATTATTTTTTTTTTACATACAGACAGTTGTGAGCTGTCACACAGGTGCTGGGAATTGAACTCAGGTCCTCTGGAAGAACAGCCAGTACTCTGAGCCATCTCTCTATCCCTCATAAAGTGAATTTAAGAAAAAAAATGAAAAACAAGGAGCAAACTAATTATCTCTAGGGCCGCTGGGCCAAAACATTTTCTAAGAAATGACTGATTTCCTACAGGAAATAGTTTTAACAGGGCTGTCAATGAAGCCTCCTATTGATAATTAAGACCTCTCTTTGGAACATCCACAGATATGATGGCCATTTCCTTTGTAGTTGTCACAGCCCAGTCTCTCCAGCCTTGGCTGGGCTCCCCTGATGCAACTTGGTACCTCTCCACAGAATTGAGTCCCAGAAAGAAGGTAGATGCAAGCCCAGCCCAGGCTGACTCAGATTCCTCCAGCTTTATTCACATTCATGTGTGTGCACAGGTATGCTTGCATGTCTGTCTATGTGTGTATGCACTTGTGTTCATTCATATGTACACATATGCATGTGCATGCTGGCATGGGTCCATGTGTTTGTATATACGTGTGTGTGCATTCACACAGACATGCATATCTCTGTGTGTTATGCATACGGGTTTATATGTATGCACCATGGTGAGCGTTGGTTTGTATGCCCATCACCAGTATCCAGACCCTTCGGTTCTGTTTCTATCTCTTCCTTTTCATAGTTGAACTCACCGGCTTTCTGCCCCACATCCATAGTCCCTGGCAACTGCTATTCTCTCCTGCACAGCCAAACCCTCCTAATTCCAAATGGGACGCGAATGGGATTGTGCAGGATGGAATCTTCTAGAACTAGATCTCTTGTCAACAATTGTAAAAAAAATTTTTGAACATCCTTCAAGCTTCTGGGTATCTTCACTGTTCATTCCTTCTTATTCCTAGATTTATTTTTTTTTTACTTTTTCTTTTATGTGTGAGATTATAATAAATTCACATTTCATTTTTCTCTCCCCTCCCTCCAAGCCCTCCATAGACCCCCCTCGTTGCCCTTTTTCAAATTCATGACCTCTTTTTCATTAGTTGCTGTTATAGGCATACGTACACATATATACAAACATATGTATGTATATACATATATGCATATACATACACATACACAAATATATGTGTTATTGTATAATGTTATAATGTATAATGTTATTTATATGTATGTTTCCAGAGCCAACTATTTGGTACTGAATAACCAGTTAGTGTGCTCTTCCCTGGGGAAGACTATTTCTCCCCATCACAACATTTCTTAGTGGCTTGTAGCTTTGTGTAGGGTTGAGGCTTTTTTTTTTTTTTTTAAAGATTTATTATGTATACAGTATTTTGTCTCCATGTACACATGCAGGCCAGAAGAGGGCACCAGTTCTCATTATAGATGATTGTGAGCCACCACGTGGTTGCTGGGAACTGAACTCAGGACCTCTGGGAGAGCAGCCAGTGCTCTTAACCTCCAAGCCATCTATCTCTCCAGCCCAGGCTGAAGCTTTTAGAGCTCCCCCCATCCATGTTAGCATGGCTGCTGTGGCTGCTCTTGTTCAGCTCCTGTTCAGGCAGACACATGGGTAAGGCCTCACGGGCATGGCTTCTAGTCAGATTATACATTTTTAAGAAAAAAAAAACTGCTATTGAACCACTCGAGGGTTGTTTGAATGGCTCATCTAGTAAGGGGATAAAGTATGCATTATCTCTATTCAAAAAGAGCTCCTTTGGGGCAGGAGAAATCACAATCCAAATGGTCACGTGCTCGCTCACCCACTCTGATAAATGGTTAAGAGGAAGGAGACATAGTTTACACGTGCAGGCAATTCCCAGGAGCCTGGTGCATTGTTCAATCTCAACCGACTCCTGTCAGGCACCCTTTATTTTCAAACTAATGTTGCTACCAAGAGCAAGCATGCCAAGCGATGCCTGACTTCCTGCATTTTTCCTCACTCAAATTCCTGGTACATAAGGAAGGCCTTTGATGATCAATACTAATTATCAAACTTGATTTAGAATTGCCTAGGAGATAAACCCCTGCGTGTGCCTATATGAAGGTTTTCAAAGATCCATCCTGAGCGTGGACAGCACCATTCCATGACCTGAGGTCCCAGACTACATAAAAAGGCTAAAGTGAGCTGAGCACCAGCATCCATCTCACTCTGCTTCCTGACTGTGGACACAATGTGGCCAGCTGCCTCATGCTCCTGCAGCCATGATAGACTGTATCCCTGTGACAATATAAACCCTCCCTGACTTAACTGTTTTGTTTTTTGTTTTTTAAATCTCAGCAACAGTAAAGTAACTAATATAAACAACAAAACTTTAGCACTTTAACAGCATCCCTGAGGATCCCACCCCGCTTCTCCACCCCAGCCTAGCAAGAAAGCTTATGGTTCTCAGCTAGAATGAGTTTTGCCTGCTTCAGCTTCTTACATAAATTAACATTGCACCCTCCCGTGTCTGGCTCTTTCGTTTAACCCAAGATATTGCCACATGCAGTTGTACAGCATCAGTGATCACTACTGTATAGCACTCCATTGTGAGAATGGACCACAGTGGAGGGCTGCATTTCCCCTTGGTAAACGTGGCAGGGTTCCTTAGGTGGGTCTACACTCTGATTCTCCCAGAGCCAAATTTCACTAACAAATATGAACCTGTCTTTTCTTATCCTTACTCAGCTGTGTAACGGCTGCATACTTTGAAATACAGGGGCATTCTTGGAAAAGCTGTTGATGGCTGTCTGAACACTGTGCAATCCTCTTAAATTTCAAACACCATTGAAGTTCCTATTCTGCTACCAAAAGAACTTAAATTCAACAGTCCATTTATATCCTTCCACTCCCATCTGGTAATCAAACATCATCTCAGGAGCTGGTTTACAAGGCTCCTTCTCCGAATTTGCCACTTTTCGAGTCCTAGCCATTTTAATCAAGCATAGAGCACCTGATCACAGTTCTTTGAGCACTAAAATTCCTTCCAGTCCATTAAGTTGACAAGAGGGATTCTATTACTGCGTATTACCGTAATCATCATCGGGAAGTGTCTACAGGCAACACTTACAGCTCGGAGGTTTGCTCCGGCAAAACACTAACCACTGGTTGTCCATCGTATTGAAACACAGAGCTGGAAGACACCCCTCTATTAGGATGGCTCCCAGGTGAATGTGCGCTAGACGAGCTCAGCCCAAGCATTGTGGTTGGGTTAATCAATGACAGACAACACAAAGGCCTGAGTCTCCACTATTAACTAAATATTGACTGGATGGAAGTGGCTGAAAGGCAAAGGGGGGTGGGGAGAGAACTGACTCCCAGGACAAGGAATATCTACTCTATCATGAGTCCAGGTACAATTTTTATGGTGAATAAATGACAGGTGGGGCGGGGCACAGTTTTTGCATCTCAATTTCTTCTGCCTGGTTAAGAATTTTGGTGACTGGGCCATCATCATAGTGAGCTTCAACCGTCCACTTGACACCAACCCAGAGTTACCTGGGAAGGATGAAACCCGACTGTCAGAGTCACCGGCCTTGAACTGGTCTGTGTTTGTGGCTGTGGGGCATTTGCTTGATTAATAACGGATGTGGGAGGGCCCAGCTTTCTGAAGTCAGTACCACTCTGGGCTGGTGGTCCTGAGTGCTAGAAGAAAGCAGGCTGAGTGAACAAGCCATGGGGAGCAAGCCAGTGAAGAGCATTCCTCCATGGCCTTTGCCTCAGTTCCTGCCTCTAGGTTTCCTATTCTGGCTTTCCTGGATGACGGATTATGAGGTGTAAGGTGAAATAAAACCCTTTCCTCCCCGAGTCACTTTTGGTCATGGTGTTTATCAGAGCAACAGAAACCTAATTATAAGACTTGTTGCTCGGGCTGGAGAGATGGCTCAGTGGTTAAGAGCACTGACTGCTCTTGCAAAGGTCCTGAGTTCAAATCCCAGCAACCACACGGTGGCTCACAACCACCCGTCATGAGATCAGACGCCCTCTGAAGGGCGTGTGTCTGAAGATGGCTCTAGTGTATTTACATATAATAATAAATACATCTTTAAAAAAAAGAATTGTTGCCCATCTTTCACGAACTTCACAGAAAACTACTTCATTTGTGGCACTGTTAAAGTACCTTTCTGGAATGTTCTAAGATAGGCAGCAGCCGTGTCTAGGTAAGATGTCGGCCTTCATGTCTAAACTCCACCCTGACGTTTGGTATGGCTCACTTTGTCAACTTGAAGGGATCTGGGATGAATTAAGAGATGGACCTGTGGGTGGGTCTGTGAGGACATTCCAGGAAGGATTATCTGGAGTAGGGAAGACCCTCCCCCAGAATGGGAGGCACCTTCCAGCAGCAGCCTAGATACCAAGAGGGGTATCCCACTTTTGGGGACACCTACCTTTGCTCTCTGCTGCTGTCAGCTGTCAACAGAACACACCTTTGGCCTTCTGATACAGACTAAACACCAGCGCCTCTTTAAGAATCCTCCAGAGCAGTGGTTCTCAACCTTCCTAAAGCTTCATACAGTTCCTCCTGGTGTGATGACCCCCCCCCCAACCGTAAAATTATTTTTTATTGCTACTTCATTTTTTTAAAGATTTTATTTATTTTATGTGTATGAGTACACTATACTGTAGCTGTACAGATGGCTGTGAGCCATGCTGTGTGTGGCTGCTGTTGAACTCAGGACCTCTGCCAGCCCTGCTCGCTCCAGCCCCTCCCCCCCCCACGCTTGCTCTGGCGTAATTCACTGCAGCTGTCTTCAGATGCACCAGAAGAGGGCATCCGATCTCACTACAGGTGGTTGTGAGTCACCATGTGGTTGCTGGGATCCTAACTCAGGACCTTCGGAAGAGCAGTCAGTGCTCTTACCCACTGAGCCAACTCGCCAGCCCTTGTTGCTACTTCATAACTATAGTTTTGCAACCACTATGAATCACAATGCAAATATCAATATGTAGAATGTCTGATATGGGACTCCTGGGAAAGGGTTGTTCAACTCCCATGACCCATAGGTTAAGATAGACTAAGAATCACTGCTCTAGACCTTCCATACCAGATTAGGACTTGGAGGTACTCAGTCTCATGCACTGAGCAGCCATTGGGTTCTTAGCCTCTTTAACATGCAGATGAGCATTATAGAACTTTTCAGCATGTAATGTATAATCCATTTTAGAGAATCCTTCTTGATATATTTATTCTGTTGGTTCTATTCCTTAAGGGAACTCTGATTTAGGTAAATACTATCCCTGAGTCTCTTGTTGAAATTTTTATATAGTGTTTTAAAAACAGTAAAAATGAGAATCAGGTGAATGTATGCTCAGACGCCTCTGACACTGTTCACCAACCCCCAAGAGCCATCTATGGCTAGATGTTTGGATTTCTTTACAGCTGTCAGCACCAGGGCAGTTGGGTACCCTCTTGGGATTTTTGTGTAACTTTTATTCAATCTAGTTTCTATTGGTCAAGGCTGAATTCTCAAGGGCTCCTGTCTATTGCAGAGAATTAATGACCTTTGGGATTGCTGAAGTGTCTAAATCGTACTTGAAGCTGGGTCACCAGCTTCCAGAATAAATGCGCAGGCAGCACAGTAGACCTGCCCTAGTTTCAACTCAGATCTGTGGGATTCAACAGGTGACACAATGGCGAGGAACCACCTCTGACGTCAGTCAGCTATGGTCTGCACCAGTAATCCCATGTGCCTAAATCCAGATGGAGAACCCAAGTCCAGATTTGCATACATGCGTTTGATTACGGTACCTTAACTCATACATGGCGGGGGGGGGGGGGGGGGGGCATTCTCTCCACGGGGGTTCTGGGAAGTGTGAGTCTCACCAGAAGGATGTAAAAGGCCAATCCCACCATCTCATCCCACCCCACCTTGGTCAAACAGGATGCTCTAGGAGGAGCCAACTCTAGAAAGTATGTAGGTTCTCCATATACTACCATCAAACCAGAATTGCCTAGTGGCTCTTGAAAATCCCTATTCTTTTTAACACCACCAACTCTATACACATCCTTTGTTGAAGGTGAGAATTTTTCTCATTATAAGGCTGATTCACTGTACATTCATGCACAGAACTTAAATCAACACACAGAGGAGCCGGAGGAGATGGCTCTATGAGACACAAGGCAAGACGGCTTACCTTGTTAGCATGGGGACCCGAGTTCATGGCCAGAATCCACGTTTTAAGAGCTGAGCCCAGGGGCAATGCTTATAATCTCTGTTCTGGGGAGGTGGAGACAGGTGGACGGCTGCTGTTTTCCAAACTAGCTGAATCAGCAAGTCCCAGATAAAAATGAGAGACCCTGCCTCAAGGGAGAGGGTGGAATCCTCCTGAGGAATGGCGGTCCACACTGTCCTCTAGCTTCCACACCTGTATACATCAGTGCACAGGTGCATGTGTGCACACTTACACATAGGCTCTGGTGTGGGAAATTATCACTGAGCACAGCACCAAATTCATGTAGAAGGAGAGACCGGAGATCATGCCCTCAGGTCTTTATTCAACCTACTCCACAGGGGCAGAGGGGAGAACAGACGGGGTATGCACCAACAGTGCCCAGGGGTTATTTTAATTAGCAAAACCTTAGCTGAAATAATGAAAGTGCAAATAATAATAATAATAATAATAATAATAATAATAATAATGAAAGTACAGTGTTCTGTGTAAGAAATGTGAAAGTTCCATCTCCAGCTGCCAGGTCCGGGGTTGGACATTTAGAAGCACTTCTTGGAAGTTTAAGAGTTAAGCAAAACAAGCCAGGCATGGTTTGGCACATGGCTTTAATAACCAGAACTCAGGAGGCAGAAGCAAGGGCATCTCAGTGAGTCTGAGGGCAGCCTGGTCTAGGTAGCAAGTTCCAGGATAGCCAGGGACATATAGTGAGACCCTGTTTCAAAAAATAAAAAAAAAATCAGTGAATTAAAATTAGTCAGATTAATGAAAATAGACAGCTGGTATCAAACCTCGCCCTGATAAGATAGAATGTTCTAGAAGTCAACTCTAAGTTTCATTCATTGATTCTCTCCAGAGGAAAAAGTCACCGTGGTCCCTGGCTTCCGGATAAATGAAATGGCAGCACTCAGCTTTCATGGCTGTTTATGGATAGTGAGGACTCCCCTGGATGGTCCACCCCTAACTCCCTGTTACTTTAAGCATGAGACCCATCTGCTTCTTTAGCAAAGATGGAGATCTTGGATTTGGGTTTGCTGGCCTGCCCCATACCTCCTCGTGCGGGACGTACATTTTGAAAGCATCTCTGTCTGGCTCTATCGTGTATTGCTGCTGTTTGAGGTGGGGGGTCACCTGGATCTTACGCTGGTCCCCAACTTGCTATGTAGCCAAAGGATAAACTTAAACCTCCGATCCTCCTTGCCTTCGTTTCTGGAGTATTGGGATGATAGCCGTATGTCACGGTGCCTGGTTCCTATTTAAGAGCTGGAGATATTAAAAAGGAATTAGCTCTCTAGTTTACTGGATTGGAGGCAATCAGGCTTCTTATAGGAGGGTGCTTTGGTCAGCCACGGTCGGAGGCAGATCTGTGCATATCAAATGCTCACTATTAGGTAAACACCTTCCAACACCCAGGCTTGCCTACCCATCTTCCTAATGACTACTTAAGACTGCTGTACAGCTTTGGAGGCACCATGTACCTCAGCCTTATGTGGACATTAAAGGAGAGTTTTGAACCTTTTATTTCCAGTGACCTGAAAGTAAGCAAACAGTTCCTCTGCCTCCCACCCACCCACCCACCCACCAGCCCTGTAATTGTTATCTGACTAGTTGGTTTTTTTTTTTTTTTTTTTTTTTGATAAAACATGTTCTAAAAAAAAAAAAAAAAACTCCTCTCTTTTTTAAATATGCAGCAAGAATTAGTTGGGAACACAAATCAAATCTCTGATGCTCTGGCAGGATGGTAAGAAGACAAGATTAACTGCCGGGATGGCTCTCCATCTCATCTTTAGGTTCAATAATTTAGAGCTCGGATTGTTTACACAGAAGGCAAACAATATCTTGTGCTGCATATTTTATGATTGCATTTCAGAGCGCAATAAGCCACAGCCAACCACGAGTGCATACTTAACCATTCTCTAGAGAGAGCTATTAGGGAAGAAACTGGGATCAACCCTGACACCCGAGGCAGAGGCTCAGTCGGGATCAGTGCCCGAGGGTGAGCCTCAGACCCTCCCAATTAACTTTGCCTGGAGTCAGAGTGCTTAGCAAGAAACAGTTTCCAGGCTGCCCTGGATCTGCCTCTGAAGAACTCTTCCAGACTGGTCAACTAGAAGATGCGTACACTTAGTTATTTAAGATTTATTTTTTATTTTATGTGTGTGGGTGTTTTGCCTGCAGACGCCTCTGTGAATCGCATACATTGTTCTTGAAAGTCGGAAGAGGGTGTCGGATCCCCTGGAACTGGTCTTACGGATAGTTGTGAGTCATGTGGGTGCTGGGACGTAAGCCTGGGTCCTCTAGAAGAGCAGCCCGTGCTCTTAACCATTGAGCGCTCTAGATAGCTTACTGCTACAGGGCTCTGGGTCATCACCCTAACATATGGGCTGCACGCATCTGCCAGCCTATTGACACTGGAATCCTTTGTACCTGAGTAAGACTGGGAGCTTCCTTGGTCCCAATTCATTGGAGGAAAGTGTCTGCTGTTAAGGGATCACATGATGAAAACATAGTGACTATGCGACTCAGGCTCAGGGCCTACAGCAACACTGACGTGGTGTGTGTGTGTGGGGGGGAGGGGGCGGGGAACCAACAGGATCACTGGGACACATGCTGTTGTAGTTCTTTTTCTATTGCTGCCATAAAACACGGAGGCCAAGGCAACTTACACGAGGAAGGGTTTATTTGGAATTACAGTTCCAGAAGGGTAAGAGTCTATGGCCATCACTGTGGGGGGTATGTGGCAGCAAGCAGCAGAGGCGGGGAGTGTGGGGGTTGGGGCGATGGGGAATTGGGGGGAGAGTGGAGGGGGAGGGGAAGGGGGCGGAATGGGGTGGGGTGGGAGTGGTGGTTTGAGAGCTCACATCTTAAACTCTAAGCAGGAAGGAGAAAGAGAGTGAGTAACTGGAAATGACACGGAGCTTTGAAACCTCAAGCCCTGTTCCCAGTAATGTACTTCCCCCAGCAAAGCTGCATCTCTAGACCTTCTGAATCAGCGGCGGCCACCGTGGACTAAGTGTTCAAATGCCTAAACCAATAGGCCGCATCTCATTCTAGCCTCCACAAACACCAGCGCCACGCCACGGCTGACAGCGGTGCTGGCTGTAACACCAATGCCAACGCCAGAGTTACAGAAGGGTGAGAGTGTCCCTGTGGGCTCTGGGGATTGAACCCCAGTCCTCTGCAAGAGCAGCCAGTGCTTTGGACGACTGAGCAATGTCTCCAGTATCACACGAGTAGCTGAGAGAGCCAGTGTATGCCACTGTGCCAACATTCCCAAGTCTTTTCATGCGAGCATCTCACTTTCCCTTACAGTCACTGCTAAGGGCACATCACCATGGCAGAATTTTCCTTAGGCATGCCCATTCATTCCAGGAGGGTCTCACTTTCACTGTCCGCATGTCCCAGAGGATGTTACTGTAATGCATACTCCCTAAGAGGTGGCATCTTGTGTCTGCGATATACCTGTTTTAAACATCTCAGATGCATAACTAATTCAAGCTTCATACATATTATGGGAGCTAGAGTGAACAGAGAGGAAGAGAGGGAGAAGGGGAAGGGGAGGAGGGGGAGAGGGGGAGAGGAGTGGTAGGGAGAGAGCAAAGGAGAGAGGCAGGAGAGGGAGAAGGAGAGAGAGACTGGATGGGAACATCTCTATTTGGAGGGCTAGAAGGAGAAGAGACATTTACAGGCCATGCTCACACTCAGGTCTAGACTGGAAAGTTGGGAGACAAGGCTCCTCCTTCCCCAGCCAGGCTAATCTTGCAGGGGCAGATGAGACCAGCTCCAGGAAGTGACAGCACCCAGTATTCTTCCTTGTCCCTGTGGACTAAGGGTTCATCAAAGTTGAGAAAGCATTAGCTTTAGGCCTGGCTATCTTTAAACACGTCCAGGGTGGATTTCTCAGAACCCCCACTCTGACTCCTAACCCAGAGATCCGTATTAAGTTGTCCTGGGGTACAGCTCCAGAAGTGGAGCTTTGTAAAAGTTCCAGGTACTTGGAAGCCAAGGTGTTAGGAATACTGGAGGTGATGCATCCCCTACCCCATCCCTACTTCTCCAGGGAACTCTGATTTCTCAGATATGTGTTTGTATAATGTAGGGCAATGTAGGCTTGCTGAGCAAGTGCTGTCTCCTGGCCAGCCTGGGAACTTGGGACCATTCAAGCTCATGCCCCTTGCCTCTTATATGAGCCAAGAACTCAAAGGAAGAACCTCCATTTGTGCTGTAAGAAGAGAAGCCCTTTACCCTAACCTTGGTGACTTGGGTGCCTATAGAGTTGAGAGACCTTGGGAAGGGTGCCCCCTCCAATTTGAGAACACCTGCCCTACATCTAATGTGGAAAGTTCAAACCCTAAGAAAACCAGGTAGGCATAAAATCCAAGAAAACAAAACAAAACAAAACAAAACTGGGTGGACTAGAGTAAAACAAAGCAAAACAAAAATAAACCAAAGACAGGACTGTTGGAGAGTGGCACCTGTTACCCTTTGGTGTTGAGATGAGTGTAAGAAGAAGGGATGATAGTAGTGATGGTTTATTAAATATTCTTGGCCCAGGGAATGGCTCTATTAGGTGTGGCCTTGTTGAAGTAAGTGTGTCCCTGTTGGAATAGGTGTGACCTTCGGTGTAGCCTTGTTGTAGTAGGTGTGGCCTTGTTGTAATGGGTATGGCCTTGTTGGAGTAGGTGTGTCACTGTGGGCGTGGGCTTTAAGACCCTCCTCCTAGCTACCTGGAAGCCAGTCTTCTCCTGTTTGCCTTCAAATCAAGATATAGAACTCTCAGCTCCTCCTCCACCTCGCCTGCCTGGATGCCACCATGCTCTCACCATGATGATAATGGACCGAATCTCTGAACTTGTAAGCCAGCCCCAATAAAATGCTGTCCTTATAAGAGTTGCCTTGGTCATAGTGTCTGTTCCTAGAAGTAAAACCTTAACTAAGAAGACAATGAATTGTAGTCTTTGGAGTGTGCTCCACCCTGGGGGGAGGAACTGCTGACTATGCATGGTATGAGAGAGTGTTAGAAATGGGAACCAATGGAGTATAGATTAAATGTATCATATATAAAATATACATGTTCATGTACATTAATGTTTATGTGTATTTATAGTCATACATGTTAAGTGTTTCAGTGGCTTAGGCCACTAGAAGTTCAGGTTTGCAAATGATAGCCTGTTGTTTCACTAAGACATGGAGTTTATGTTAATTGAAACAGATCCACAACATGCAAACCAACAAAATCTGTATCTATGTAATAGATTCTATCTCTGTCTACAGATTTATAATTCCATCTCTGAGACATGGCGGTGAGGCTCATCTTTTATCTCCTTTGCACAGCATGCTATGCATGACTGTAAAGGTTCAGAATACATACATGCACGTTAATGAATGAATAAATAAATTAATGGTTTTAACTAATTAATTAATTAATTTTTTTTAACCGCCCAGGGTTTTCATTAGCATTGTCAACCCAGGGCAGAGCATGGGGTTCAGCAGAGAATCACTTGCCTAACACGAGTGAGCCTCCTGGTTTCAGAGATATTTGCACAATCCATTTCTGATGGGGCAACTCTTGAGGGACTAAAATGGAGATGCTGTGGGTTCCTGGCGACTCTTTCCTGCTTCTTTCTTGGGATCAGATGAGGGCTACGCTGAAGCAGGCCAGGAGAGTAGCAGTGGCTTGTGGTTTGGGCTGTACCAGCCAGCCCTTACAGTTTTCTTTCCCCAGCTTTTTAATTTTACTTTTATTTATGTGCATTTGTGGATGTGTGTAGGTGCCCATGGAGTCCACAAGAGGGCTTCAGATCAGTTCTAGGAGCCTGCAAGCCGCCACGTGGATTCTGGGACTGAACCCAGATCCCCTATAGGGGCAGCCAGTGCTCTTCACCACTGAGCTACCAGCCTCTTTCCCCGTTTTCACTGTTACAGCTTCCATGATAGTTGGTGATCACTTCCCACTTTCTCCTTCCCCACAGACTATTCTGTTTCCTCTGAAAAGATTTCAGTAGCTTCTCTCTGAGGAAGACAAAGCGATACCAGCTGTTTAAAACCCAGAAGCAAGCAGCTCATGCAGGTGAACACTGGCTCCCTCCTGAAGATGACAGGCATCACTCAGAGATATCAACGCAACTTGCAATGACACATAGACAGTGAAAAATAGGTATCACTCTCAACGCCCCCTCACTGGGCTCCTTCCTTGGGACATAAACCCCAGAACTCAGGGCCAGCTCCGGAGGCCTCAGAAATGAAAAAGCTTTTGCTTCCTGGGGAAAAGACGTCTTTTTTCCTGACAAGAGCCTCACTGACAATTCTAAAAAGCAACAATGTCTTTCATGATCACTGTTTTCTCTGTAACAAGGCAAAAATCACAAATTGAATTAAATGACTCCACTCTCTGAGTGGTTTCTCCGGCACCACATTTTTTTTTCAATAACAAGCTGAGAATCCTAAGCTGTTGATCAAACTGTGTGATTCTCAGTGACAGGGGGAAGAAAAGAGAAAGAAAGTGGCTTCTTAGCCAGTGGTTGTCAATTACGACTTCTGCTCAGAAACACTGGGGAGATCTTAAAGCCCACTCCTGTTTCCCTCAGCACACATCTGTAAGAACTGGGAATGCACAGTTGGAACATGGGAGATCACCTGCTCCTGTTGAATTATTACTCTGCCCCAGACCTGCAGGACCAGACCCAGATGGGGGATGAAATTACTAAGAGCAGTCAGTAAAGAAATATTAAGTGTCTTTCTCCCAACCCCTGCTGTGGAAACATCCATTGGACTGATGTGACTCTTTCTCCTGAGGTTTCTCTGACAGGTAAGATGAAGGATTCCCAAATACGACCCATCTGGATACGAGAAGACAGAAGAGATGTCACTAAGGAAAGGCTTTCGTGTGTGTGTGTGTGTGTGTGTGTGTGTGTGTGTGTGTGTG
>JADRCD010221291.1:0-16953 GCA_019843815.1 Montemys delectorum
CTCTCTCTCTCTCTCTCTCTCTCTCTCTCTCTCTCTCTCACAGCTAGCTGGAAACTGAGTGGTTTTGCTCTTGTTTTTATAGTTTTACTACACACTTATGGATCTACAAATGTGCCGTCCTCTACATGCACAACACTGAGTGATCTTGAATCAGTGGATAGCTTTAGGATATGCCTATTTATTTTGACTGATATACAGTATTCTAGTAGGTGAATCTTTCTTAGCAACTGGTGAATATTTACTTCTGAGTTCTTGTTTTTCCAGTGTTGCTGAGAATGTCCTGGTGTCCAGCCTCTTGTCAGTACCTCAGAGGGGTTTTCTTGAGGCCTGCAGACCACGTTACAGCTGAAGTTTATGAGTAGCGTTACCCAGGTCCCTCACTTTCTAATATATTACCATTTGCTCAAAAGTGTCTTTGGGGAGCGTGCCTGTGAGCCAGGCTTTATGCAGTCTCCACCACCTGATTCCTTAAATGTCTTCTCCCTTGACTATGTTCTCAGCTTGAGGTACTGCCACACCCAAAGAGTGAAGCAGAGACTACATGACTCCTTCAGTGAGCTGTCCAGGAACACAGGGTCATCCCCAGCTTGCACCTCTCCCATGGCTTCCACACAAACCTGTCAAGGGCTAAGCAGTGTTGAGTGTATGTAGCTGGGCTCAGGTGGCCCCCGCCTGGTGATGTCTCCACTTATACTCCTTCTGATGAGACAACAGTAAAGAGATACACTCTCAGCAGAAACCGACTGTAACCCCGTGAGGAATCTGGTCTTCTCTCGGCAGGAAGCTGAGTCAGCACTGTACATCACTAGGGGAAACTACCAACTCACAGGGCGGCATGCCCTTAGGCAGGGGGCTCCCTGGGTCAACTGGGTGTGCTTAAGTACAGTTTGATTTGTGATATTTTCACATTACGAAGGGCCTCAGTTGAGGAGCATTTACATGGTGGAATGTGGTGTGCAAGTTCTGACAGTCTTGGCCCGCTCCATCTTCAACTTCTCTTTTCAAAGAATGCAGCTTTTCTGAGTCATGTGACTACAGAGCAAAGTGTGTCAGTGAGAAGCCGTGGCAGTGGCAGCACCTGTGTCTGTGTGTCAGTATAGAGGTTCCTTGCATACTTCCTACCCATCTTACAACTGGAACACAAGTGCCACAATGTTCTTGGGCAATCAATTAGTATTTAGTTTAAAAAAATAAAGCCATCCAGACTTACACCATCAGAAAATGAGTCAGATTTGGCCAATTTATGCAACAGTCAAGACTGGTCTTAGTAGTAACTGGGTCACACGGAAGTCAAGTGAGTTAACTCTAACTCCAAGGCTAGGGATATATTTAAAGCACACGAGATAAAAGCATTTCCTAAAATATTCCACTGGCAGAGACAGACTGATATGAACAACAGTTCAGTTTTCCCAACCTTCCCCAAGTACATTTACTTCACTGGGGTGCCGCCCCCACAGTGAAGGCCACTTGTTCTCAGGACAAGAAACAGTGTGGGGAGCCCGGAGAGATTGTCCTGTGTCTCTGCTGTGGACTGTGAGTCTCAAGAAATCCAAGTTGGCTCAGGGAACACGCACATGCTAACCAGCGCTCCGTGAGTGAGTGAGTGAGTCACCCACTGTACACATGAAACAGAATTGATGCAAAGAGCTTTTATTGCCCTCCACTGAGAAACTAACCACCTCAACAAAAGGGCTCAGCCTCTCTGGCAGCCAGTCTTCTCCAAGCAAAGTTCTCATGCAACCCTGAAGGGAACTGCCGGATGACTAAGCTAAACAGTGCATGTGGATGTGCCATGGGAAGGACCTGCATGGCTGATGCTGCCCCAAGGTGGACGTGTCAGCTGTCTACAGGGGAAGGGTGCCTTGGAAGGGATCCTACTGTAGAGTTTACCACAGTTAGTCTAGTGGCCTTTGGTAAGTCCCTTGTTCTCCTTCAGCCTCAGTTTCTCAGTATAGGAAATGAGGCATAGAGGCATATTATTCTCCTTAGGTCCCCTCTTGTTGTCATGGCCTATCACATCCTCTACATATGAATGTACTGTTCAGGGAAACTGCAGTCTGGGTGCTGGAGAGCCACTGTGCCTGCAGTTGGCTCATGTAGGTATGCCTGCGTTTCCTGGGAGCTTTTCAAAAGCAGCCTGGTGAAACCGTTAGGTGTCAATGGACAACACACAGGGGACCCTGTGTGACTGTGTAGGTGGCAGTGCCTGAGCTCAGCTACTCTGCAGGAACCCAGGTTCTTGTGTACTTTTTTTTTGAAGCACTTCCTCTCCACTAACCCAGGCCTCTAAGGAGGAACAAAGAACAATCAGGCCCAACCCAAGGCTGCCATGACCAGTATTTGTTTTGATCCCTGACTAATAGTCTTAAGTTTTATTCTAGGTAACGCACGAGAAAAGGAAAAGCAGGCAAGTACAGCCAGCACAGTGTCTGTGGTAAATGACAAAGCATGGCCCTCGGGTGCTCCCCACACCATGTGGAGGACCACCTGAGAGGGCTTCTGCACATTCTCCTCTTAGGGGAGCTTTGGAGGCAAGGGAGCGTCCCCAGGAAGGAGGCTGGAGCGGGATGCAGACCATCCCGACTTCTCTGTGTTACTGGGTCAAGTGCAAACTATCTGTCTTGATTCAAGCCTGGACTTAGCCCCTTGGTGGCTTTGTGGTCAGGCAGCACAAATGACTATGAAACTCTTACCATCTTCAGATATAAAATGAAATAGCATCAGGGGGGTCGTGTGGGGGTCAAAGGAGATAAGCAATGTAAACATGTTGGCGAAGGGACTCAGCCTTGCCAAGAATGGGACTATTACGATGAATGCCTTTGTTTCAGGCCTATGAGAAAGCGAGTCCTTGGTTTCTTTAGTAGGAAAGTCAAGCACAGACGAGGTCAGAGCCATCGCTCACGATAGCAGTGACTGCTGACTTTCCTTTTCCCTGGACACTTTTCCATTATAAAATGAGAAGCCGAGTCACACTTGTCAGTTAACTTCAGCTGGGGAGGTGCTCTCGTGACCCTGTGAGGGTTAGGCTTATCAGTTCACACTCTGTAGCGTGAAAAACCCCGTTCCTACCATGGCTCTGCCACTTCCCTGGTCCTGTCCTTCTTGGGAAGCAAGGGGGCTTGCAAGACGCTTCACCTCCTGTTTGGTAAACACATTTGTTCCGAGGGAGGCAGGCCCACCCGTGTGTACAGCAGAGGCTTACAGACATGGAGGGCTCATGAGACGGAAAGTCATTCTTCTGCAGGTGCCAATGTGCTGAAAGAGGAACCTGGCTGGCCATTTCCATCTTGCTAGGAGTGTTCAAACCCTGACTCTTAGCCATTCTAGAATAAAACTAGGAGGTCTTTCCTGTATTTTCTGGTTGTTGGGGACAGACAGAGGCCTATTCCCAACTGCAGGTTCTTCCCCATATCCTTTCTTTTCCATTACCTCTGGTGGGTGATGGGCTAGAAGGGAGGTTAAAATGTTTAAGAACCATCATTAAAAGTAGGATTTGAAAAAATTAAGGTTACACTCTGACATTTGGTTCATTTGCTTATATGTTTTTGTTAACCTTGTGAAAATAAGATCTATCAGCTGCAAGACATTATTAGGCTGACCCCCCCCCCCCAACGAGGTCTCTGCTTTGTGTCGGTAGCATTGGTAGATCTGTGGGCTTTCTGGGAACCCAGTTAAGGGAACCGGAGTTAGGGTAGTTGGCTTTGGATATAGTGGGATCCTGGTATGCACAGCTTTTGATAAAATACTGCCTGCCATCTTGGGCTGGCAATGGCCACCTACTGCGATGTGTGGCACTGTCCTACGTCAGGAGAGTGGAGTACAAATGCTTGAAGCAGACATGCAGAGGTCCGTGCTTAGCGATGGGAAGGAAGTCCAAGAGGTTTCACTTGATCGCAAAAGTGATCATAGCAGTTCCCACTTGACAGTTTCAGTTACATCACGGTCTGAAAGTATTAGATGGAAGATCCCAGAAATAAACAATCTGTGAGCTTTAAATACTATGATAATGTAATGTTGTAACTGTCTGTTTAAAACTATGATAGTGTAATGTTGTAACTATTTAAATACTATGATAATGTTGTAAGTGTTTAAATACTATGATAGTGTAATGTTGTAACTGTTTTTTATCATGCTGCTCACCTACTGTGTCTGGTTTATAAATTAAGCTTTTATCATAGGATCATAGGAAAAAAGTAGGGAGCCCGCAGGGTTCGGCTCCACTGGGATCTTGGGCCACAGCCCCTAATGCACTCTAGAGACTCTTGCATTATCAGGGAGTGCTATGTGAAAGAAGCTAAAGAAACGCTCATGTGTGTGTGTGCCAGACGAAAAGTGAAGTATCACCCTTCCCTATTCATAAACAGTATCACAAAATAGTTATATGAAAACAATAGCCAGAACTATGTAGTTAAAACAGAGAGACAAACAACAGTATGCATCTATCAGTTAATTAATAAAACCGCGTAGCTTTCTGGATGTCCTGGTATTTGTGACATCCATCTCTTCACAGTACTTCATATCTTGACCTAAACAAATATTTTCTAGTGTTAGGTCCACAGAACTCAGACCTGCTCCTGGAAAGCTTAGCTCTCTTCAGAGACAAGTGAGGCTGCTTACACTTATGAAGAACATGCAAAGTGCCATGTGGCTCCTCCTTGTTGCTGGGTTACAGGAAGATTCCTGTAGGGGATGGGGCTGGTGTACAGGTGTGGCTACATTGGAAGTACAGCCACACAGATGGAAGCTGGCTTCGAAAGGCACAGTGGGTAAGAGCATAGGACAGGCATAAGGCAGAGGCAGGAGCAGGAAGTAGGACAAGGAGTGTGGTGGGGCCGTAAGGACAGGGATGAACACAAGAGCCTGGGCTTCCGCTAAGCCCCTCCAGAGGGCTGCTGCTCAAACTGAAACTGAGAACTTGGGAGGGAACCCTTCCTAAGCTCTCTCCCTCCATTCTCTTTTCCTTTCTTCATTTCTTTGTTTCTTTTATTAGTCAAGGCTGGCCTAGAACTTAACTACATAGCCCAGGCTAGCCTTTAAGTGCTAGGATGACCAGTGTGAGCAGCCACAGCCAACTAATGAGCTTCTGGGATTTTCAGAAAGCTTTTGGTCTGAAATAGTTCAGTTTAAGAAGGCCTCATAAAGAAGAAAACTGAGAGGCAGCACAAAGTGCTCTCATTATCCCACAGGGCAGGAAGTTCATGCAACCTGAGGTTTGCATGTGGAGTTTAAATTCAACTCTTCTCCCAGGCTAGGGGTAGGCATGGGGCGCTCACATCACCTGCACACATCTAGAGGGTACTGGTGAGCCCCAGAAAGAAGGGAAGGGAGAGGAGGATGTCAGTGTTGGATGGTTTCTATTTCAGGAGGAGCCTCATAGCAGGAGGCTGTCCTTCTGCCCTCCCTCAAGTCCAGAGCCAGCCAGAGAGTGAAGGGCTGCAGACCCGAGGGAACTAATGAAATCAAGAGAAACCATTACTGCATGACTCATTGCTGGAGAGCAGTAAACATTTCAGGCGGGTGAGTTTCATCTTATGTAAGAGTTAGTGAATGAAGATGGTTTGTGGAGGTTCTGCAGAGGGTTTCTGGGCATCACCACCGACTGGCGCTAAGGTGCACAGTTAGCCTCTGAGCTCTGACAATGAGCTGCTTTCCCAGAGAGCTCAAGGCTTGTCATGCTGGAGACCTGGAGAACATAAACGGTATTATCTTTGTACATACACATAAAACCCAATTCATTTTCCAATTGCTTAACTCACTTGGGAAGAGACACAGGCCGATAGACCCCAGCTAAATCAACAGCACTGGCAAGTCTCTTTCTGCTTATCAGATCAGGATATATCAGGCTCAGGAAAGGTGCTCAGGGTATAAATCTACAAATAAACAGCTGTTTTCTGAAATAGCAGATAAACAGTTTGATTTATTACCCGAGGCTGCATTTCCTGCTCATTTATAATAGAGTGTTGTAACTCCTACTTAAGTACAAGCAAGCAAAATGACTCTAAAACAAAAAGTATTTCCATGACATTCTCTAGAGTACCTAAGGGTATATTATCTTCCTGGAAAACACTCACGGCACAGAACTGCTCCCTGGAAAGTTTCTTCATTTTACTTTGGAAGAAAAATGAAAAGCTGGCTTGTGTGCGTGTGCATGCGTGCATGTGTGAGTGTGCATGTGTGTGCGTGTGTGTGTGTGGTGTATGTGTGTGCGTGTTCGTGCATGTGTGTGTGTGCGTGCATGCGTGTGTGTATGTGTGCGTGTGTGTGTGTGTGTGCATGTGTGTGTGTGTGTGTTTAAATGGACTGACATCCTGCAAAGGAGAACTGTGTATGTGCGTGTGTGTGAGTGTGTGTATGCATGTGTGTATGCATGTGTGTGCATGTGTGTGTGTGTGTTTAAATGGACTGACATCCTACAAAGGAGAACTCTAAGAAGCAGTGAAGCTAAACCTACTTGTCATTTGCTATGAACTGTTTAGCAGACGCACTCCTGGAACAGCTCAAGACATTTCTAGAACACATTTCCAACACACTGTATAGGATGAGGAGACACTTTGGGGTTTGCTGTCCTGAGTGAATCCAGCCACCTCAACATCTTCCAGTGACTCCCATAATCTGACCTGGCTGCCAGGGTTAGGCAGCCAGGTCTGCATATCAGGCTATTTATTCAACACACGCCACATCTAAAATAGGGATTGCTTTGGCTTAAAACGCAAGCCATTTATAAATGTGCATTTATAAGGCCAAAGGTCAAGGCAACTGCGCAAACCACTTGTCAACATATTTAGAGGAAATTGTGTAATCAACTTAACATACCAGTTAGCCTTTACCTGCGGGGTCAAGCTCAGAGACCCTGTATGTCACCACAGCCAGCCAGTTAATCACTCTGCAGGAAATCCCACGTTTTCCTTTAGATTAAGCTATAGAAAGTAGAGTTTGGACTGAAACTGGAGAGGACTTCCTATCTGTCTTTGTTTCCTGTGACTGCCTGATGCTTCATCACTTATTTATTTATTTATTTTTAACTTGCCTGATACAGAATTTAAAACAGGCTCAAAATTATATATTTCGATATGCATTGCTCATGGGCATGTTACCACACAAAGGTAAATGAGGCTATTTGATGGCTGGGTGCCCGATTACTGCTGTAGATTCCAACAAGACAGACAAGTGTTGACATTGTCAGATGACAGATCATTCCAGAGAAAGAAGGAAGGAGAAGAGATAAGCTGCTAAACTTAAAACCTGTCCCTCCTCTTCCATGTCACCACAAAGTTCAGTTATGTGAGTTCTGAGGATAATCCTGTTTTAGGTTTAATTTAAAAAATTTTTTTCTTTCCAATGCATTTTTTTTTGCTTGAAAATGTCTTCATTTGCTTTTGTTTTTCAACAGTATTATTGAGGTATATTTCATCCACTTAAGGTTTAAACTTCAAAAGGCTTGAGTGCATCTGCTCAGTTTTACAAGCACCACCACAGCCTATGTTAGAACATTTCATCACTCCAGATAGAAACCCCAAGGGCTGGGTGTTGCTTCCTGTGTGTGAGGCTCAGGTTTGGTTCCCAGTAATGCCATGGTGAAGAAACGTGTGTCTACCTTCAGTCCTGAAGCACTCTGCTGCAGGTGACCAGTAAGCTACTCTGCTCTGTACATCTGCCTGACTGATGATTCATACAGCACGGGGACTTTGGTGTCTGTCTTATTTTATCGAGCACATTTCCAAGGTTCATTCACCCTGGATCAGCTCTCCACTCTTTGTTACACGTGTGTAATTTGGCATATCTGTCTATTCGACAGCTGATGGACGTTTTGTGTACTATGCATATTGATGCTATGACTATTCATGCACAAGTTTTTTTGTAGGGACAAATATTTTCCTTTGTCTAGATACAGATGCCCAAGCATGAGAATGCTGAGTTATGTAGCAATTCCACGGTTTATATTTGCAGCAACTGTTCATTTTCCCAAACAATTATTGCAATTTGCATTCTTTTCTATCTGTGTGTGCATGCTGCATAGGTGTAGGGGTAAGGAAGCTCTGGGTGTCCATCCTCTCCTTCCAATTCATTTGAGACAAGGCTTCTTGTTATTCTGTGCTCACATCCCAGGCTAGTTGACTCTGAAGCTTTTGGGGGTTGTCTTGTCCCATGTCCCATGTGTCACAGGGGTTCTGAGACTGTAGACACGAGCTATAAGATCAGACTTTACTTGGGTACAAGGAGTTCAAACTCAGGTCCTCATGATTGCTCAGCAAGCACTTTACCCACTGAGTTGTCTCCTCCATCTTCATTCTGCATGCTTACTAGTCTCTGAGGGCTCTAGGAAGTTCTTCCGGTCACTGAGGGGGTTCTAGGAAGTCTTTAGTAAGTCCTTACCAAGCCTGGGATTACTGGAGTCTTATCATGAATCCAGGGTCTTTTGAATCTCTAGATATTTTAGAAGTAGAGCCCAGACGCTGCAGACATTTGCTGCTGTTTAGTACTTCCTTTGTATGATTGACTTTTAGGAGAACAAACTTGGTCTTAATTTCTTTTTTTTTTAAACAAGGATTAATTTTCCTTCTGAGGAGCCATTTGGAACTACTGTGCCAAGGAGCTTCTGTGTTCATGTCTCCATTCTCTGGGGGGACTGACCCCTCCAACAGGAAAGATAATCCTCCTCTGTGGCCATTCCCACAGTTAACTCCACACACATCTGGATGGCGGGTCAATAGTCCACTGTTGTTCAAACAATCTGTAATCGCACATTCTGTGTGTCAACTAACAAGCCAGGGTGTGTGGTTTCTCGGTATTCCATAGCATGCAGCACGCACAATTTACAAATAAAACAAAAGCCCACAGCAGAGACAATGGCACATTCTTCCCCGAGTAACTGAGCGAGAAGAGTGTCTCTGTTGGGACATAAGACTCTGCTTGTTATTTTGACGGTCAATGAAAAGAGGCTTGGAAAACCGCATTTCATCTTCTAAGCCTCGTAGCAAGGGGGCCCTCTCTGTGGCACTGAACAATCTGGGGCCATATGTTTCTCTAGGCTGAGCTTGAAGCAGGGGTGGGGTAGCCAAAAGTCTGAACCACAGAAGAATTCAAAAAAATTCAAAAGCCTCGCATGCCTGAAGGGCTGGAGTGTCGAGGCCAGTGGGAAGACAGGCGGCCACCTTTCCACTCCTGGCTTCAGCTAGGAGGGAGGAGGGACGGAAAAGCCGAGTGGAAAAGTCCCACTTCTCCCATGGCTACTTAACAACTTGGAAACAAAGATTTTGAGAAGGCCAGAGGAAGTGAAGTTGAGCTTGTCCCCAGAAAAAGGGGCTGGGGACAGGTTCTCTACACGTGTGACTGCTGAGTTCCTAGACAAGGAAGACAAGGTGACAGGCAGTCTGTGTTTGAGCAGTCACCATGGGAGAGTGAGGTGTCAGGAAAGGTAACCAGGGCCCAGCTCCATAGCATTTCACCAGCCTTGTCTAGCTGGCAGCACAGCCACTGCTGACCCCAAGGGTCACATGCATGGCCCCACTCCACTGCTGACCCCAGGGGTCACATGCATGGCGGGGGATCTGGGACCCACTCCAGGCCAGCTCAGGCCTTGGAATGGCTCATTCAAATGGGCCACTGCTGTATTCTGGAAAATTCGGGGTCCAGATAATGCAGCATGTCCCAGGGAGGGATTCCCCAGGCTGTCCTTGCTGGCTTGCTGCCACAGCACAAAACCGTCTTTGCGGCCTTGCTGGAAACGTAAGGCAGGCTAGCACTCAGTCCAAGGCAAACAGCGTTCTGTCATACTGTAAATGCGACAGTCTTCTGGGGAAGCAGCCATTAAGACCCTCATGGTAGCATGAGGCAGGAGCCGCCTCTGCTTCTGGAAGGAGAAAGGGGCGGCTTCCCCCTCGGCTCTGCTTTCTCCACCCTACTGTGTGCGAATGTGTACTTATGTCTCCCCTCTCCTTTAGTCTTCCTTTTGTTTTTGAGGCAGGGCTTCACGTAGCTTCAATTCACTGTGGATGGAGGTTTGCTCCTGATTCTTCTGCCTCTGTCTGCTGAGTTTTAGGGTTGTGGTTCTACACTACCTGCCCTGGAAATTTTGCAATTCCTTGGGCATTCCATCCTGTGCCAAGCACTGTTCTCAGACCTGAAGATAAAAAGCAAAGAGGAAACACGACCTCCGTCCTCCAGGTTCACAGTTTTGGAGGACAGCCAAGTCAGCATGGAATGTTCTAGAACACAGACTGGCAAATGGGGCATGGAGGAGAGTGGGGAGGTACTGAGGCAAGAATGGGGATTTTTGCATGAGGCCCAGTGAAAGGAGTGGGCTCCACCCCGAGGGCAAGACTTGGGCTCAGATCATCAGCTGAGTCCCACACCCGGCCTGTCACACAGACTCTAATCCTGTCTAACAAGAACCCAGGAGAGGACCAGACTCTCAGTTCACTCTCCATTCTCAGACTGACAAGGATAAGAACTGGATTAAGGTGCAGGAACAATTCAAGTGTCATTAGCCAGAGAAAACATGACTCCTGGCCTGCACAGACTTGCTAGGCATGCACTGCCATGCTAGGAGCTGCCTACATGGTCACATCTCCGCTTTAGCTCCAGTTTCTCACCCAAACCCACTGGAAGGCACAAAGTCTGTGGCTCAGGTAGCAGACCAACCATGACAGAAAAAGCAGAAGGCATTACCAGGACAGTCACGCAGCACCGGCAGATTATCCACTTAAAAAATATAGTTTTGATCCCCACAAGTATGTCCTGAAAGGAAAGGTGGCCTCAGCCAGCTACAATTTGCCAAGATCACTGCAGGCTTCAGTGACCTGACCTGACAGCTGTCTCCTCACGGATGGGGTGCTCTTGTTCTATTTCTGAGGTAACGCTGCATTTCCTCACAGAGGCCTTGCCTTCAGATCACAGGGCTGGATTGAGACTTTCAGTGCCATCTCTGTCACCCCCTGGAAGCACAGGCCCCTTCTCCACAGGGTACCTAAAATACTACAGACCCTATCTAAGGCTTCCCAGGGAACAGACTACAGAAAAAAGGCCTTTAAAAGTGCAGCCTGGTTACTGTGCTAGGCCACGTGCCATCTTCACCATCCTCTGAATGGTAACGAATCTCACGGGAATCCCAAGAGCCTGCTTCATCACTGCGGACCCAGAGTGTGGGGACAAAAAGAGAGCATGATGTCATCTGAAACCACGGTACACTTGGTGCCCACATCCCTCTTAGAGCATCCATATGAGTTCGTCCAGTACCTCCCTACTACCTGCTTTCTAGCTGAGGCCATTTTGTCAGCGAGGAGGCACCTCACTGTAAGCCCCAATGTGTGTCAGGTAATCTCAAGATGCTAGTCCTAACTCAGGTTTTGGGGAGTTACAAGGTGTGTGTGTGTGTGTGTGTGTGTGTGCGCGCGTGCGCGCGCGCGATTGTTCTCCCAGAGCAACCTTTGTGAGGTTGAAGAGAACTAATTGCTTGCTTCTCTTGGAATGCACCGAGACTGTATAGATCTCTTCAGCTGTGCACCTTAGATCAGTGGTGGGTTTTAGATACAATTATAAACCAATGCCTTTTCTAGGCTTTGGGGTTTGGCCGTAGCTCTGCTGCCTGTCTCAAGCAACACAAGTTTATTCCTTCTATTTACCCTCACCCACCCACTCACCCGTCAATCTGTCTACCTACCCAACATGTATTAAAATACTGGGTTCAGTACCATTGTGAGGAGTAGGGTTAGCGAGGAAGGCCAAGATTTTGGCAATGTGTCTGTCTGTATGACTTAACATAGCTACAGGAACTCAGAACGCTAAAATAGCTATACAAAGTCAGAGAAGGAGACAGATGTTATAAGATAGATGGGGAAAGTGTTCCTCCAGAGAGCCACTAAAGTGAATACTGAATGGATACAGAAAGACATCTATATCTTTTCAGCTTTCAATATGTGGATTTTAAGCAGGACCACCCCCAAAATAAAGCCATTTATAAATTCTGTCTCCCACTTGTAGCACCTCAAAGCTACTCCTTGACTCTGATTTTCTGTAGTCCATGAGCAGGCCACTTTTCACCAAGATTTCAACTAAGGAAGGTAGCCCTAGAAGTGCCATAGGAAAGCCAAGGCCACAATGACAGACTATTAATCTCAGCTCAGTTGAGGAGAGGAAGAACAGAATATTTAAATGGAAAGCCAATTCAGACTCCACAAACAGGCTTCGTGTATTCTGACCAATTAAACCTCTTCTCATTTTTAACAGCTTTGTTTATGAAGCCCATATTGAAAATTAAATGTTTATGATGATTTTGGGGAGGTGAGGGCCAGGACTTGGCACAGTGCTGATTAATAACTCGTGGACGGCTGGTGTGAGGAAGCCAGTTTTGAGCTCACTGTAACGATGTATTGGTAGAGGGTTCAGCTATTTGTAGGCTCAGGGCTTGCCAATTTGTAATTAGTTACAGATTTTCAATTTTGTCTCCGCAAGAAAAATAGTTTTATTTGCATTGTTTACTTGGCATTTAATTTAAGAGGAATGCAACTAGTTGTTTTTAAAGATGTGAATTTGGAGGGTTGGGAACAATGAACAGCAGCATTTCCACCTGGGCCGAGCATCTACATTGTGTGCAGTGGATCAAGTGCACTGAGCCTAACTCGGACTCAGTCAACCTATCGTGTCCCTGGACAACTTGTCAAAAAAAAAATTTTTTTTTCTGGCAACTGAGTAGAAAACTCTTGAGTTCTTTAATGAACAGAATGGGGGGGGTTGCAATAAAGTTCCATTTTCTAATTAAATGTGATAAACTACCATGGTAACTTAAATTCATCAAATGACTAAAGTGATTAGGACTTTGAATGTTAGTCCCTGTTACTGTACCGTCTGTCTGGGACTCTGGCTCCTTACTACCATAGCATTTTCTTTGGGGAATAGAATTTAAATCCTGCAACTAATTATTGATTGAAGAGCTACATAGTAGTTGCTGCTACTAGAGACATGAAGATTAGGAAGCGAGATCTGGTAGGCAATGGGTAGAGATTTATAAGGATTCCCAATTACAGACTGGCAATTCAAATGCAACGCTAACTTAGACACTGGGGCTAAAGAGAAGAGCTCTTTTTGATAAGCAGACAAGGAGGAAGGTGAAGTACAGCAGCTCCCGGGGCTGGGAGGACTCCTGCAGGAAGAACATTGCTGGGGAGGACACAGGCTGCACAGAGAGATGCAGGAGCAAGTGAGCCTTAGGTGTGGGAGACCTGCAGCTCAAGGTGGCTGGACCAGAGCTTATCAGAGGAGTCACTGAGACCACAGAGTGGAGGGAAGGAGGGGCACATTGTAGAGACTTGGTTTGAGAGGCCACAATATGGAGTGGGGAGTCCAATCTGAAGGACAGAGGGGGCACTGGAGAGAACTGAGCAGGGCAGCGACTCTGTTAGATGTCTTTGCTTGAGAAAGACCAGCTGGGGAATGAACAATATCTGAAAAGGGACAGCAGTAGGTAGGTGTGAATCTGAACTGAGGGGAGCTAACTTCAGAGCTAGACTCTGCAGACCTTGAGGAAAAATCAGACAACAGAAGAGAGAGAAGCCAGAGAGCAGATGAGGAGAAAGAGCGGGTTGAAGGATAAACATGTGCCTCTGTACCCCCTCCAAACCCAAGGGAAAACTAAAACAAAACCCCACCCCCTCCACACTGCATTAAGCAAAAGAGGCTAGTGGCAAAGGTTGTGACTTCAATCTGTGCCATATCCAGAATGGGGCAATCCACAGAGCCAGCAGCTGGTAGAATGGAGAGAGGCCACCTGTGAGCCCAGGGAGCCAGGGAAGGTAACAGTTGTCTAACACTGCAAGTGTACTGAACAGTTCACTTTCAGTGAACTGTTAGTTTCAGTTAGTTAAATTACTTCATAGAATACAATTTGATCATATTCTTTTGCCTTCCCTAACTCCTCTCAGGTCCTCCCAACCTTTTTATCCATGAGGTGTCATGTTTTGTTTCTTTCTCTCAGAAAGAGAAAAAAAAAAAAAAACCAAACAACCTTTAATCCCAGCACTTGGGAGGCAGAGGCAGGCAGATTTCTGAGTTTGAGGCCAACCTGATCTACAGAGTGAGTTCCAGGACAGCCAGGGTTACACAGAGAAACCCTATCTTCAAAGAAAAAGAAAAAAGAAAAAAATAAAAACAAAACAAAACAAAACAAAAACAACCCCCCAAAACCCATAAAACAAGATAAAACAAACAAAAAAGACAAGAAACCAATATGACAAAAATAAAATGATTAATTTTATACAGTTTTGTTTAATTTGTGAATTTTAAATTAAAAAAGATAAAGGCAAAATCAAATTAAAACAAAACAGAAAAAGAAAAAAGCCCCCTATGCTAATCTTCGGTGCTTTGTAGTTCAGACTTTGAATCTCCCCTTAAACCCAAAAGACACCTACAAGAAGACAGGTCAGTGCCTGACGTTGGTGCCCACTGGGCTTACCGTGGTGTGTCCTCAGTAGGCATGGATCTTTCTCCTTATTATTGCCCATCCTTTTCTTGGGAGACAGCCTTGGAAAAGGTAACTTGGCCATAACCTTGTTTCCTGTAGGTACGCCTTCCACTTGCTGACCTCCACCTTTGCTGTGTCAAACTCTGGCCGACCGGGTAATGTGAGTAGCCCATCTGTCATGTGGACACATATTAGGGATGGGGGTAGCATAGGAACGTGCACAGAGAGGGCCCAGGGTCAGGAAACAGTAAGCAAAACTTTCTGGCATTTGTATTGATCATCAGCAACCCAGGGAGAATAAAGGGCTCCCTGATGCTCAGTGCGTCTTCAGGAAGATTAATTAACATGTGTAAAGGCCACACACAATGTGAAAGGCCCAGTAATGGATCTCCAAAAGCTGGAGTCCCTGTTTTCCAGAAGGGTCATGAAACACTGGGTGGAAAATATTCCCTAGAAGACAGGGCTGGATGACCCCGGCCATGAAGAACACAGCAAAGAAAGGGCTGGGCTTGTCTGGGGTTCTCTTCATTCTCAGGCTGCATCTGATCTGACAGATGTGGTAAGTAATTAGACCCTTGTCCATTCAGAGTCTGAATGCTTGCACTGCCCAGAGAATGGGGCAGGGATAATGAGAGGCACAGCCCCTGTGGGACTATTCAGGAATGCTCAAATTTGCATGGTCACATGAACCCAAAGGAAGTGGATTATGCTGGCCTGGCCAGGAAGTGAAGACCGCCAAGGCTTTCTCATTTGCATAAATCATAGGGCTGGAGAGCAGAGAGGCTTAAGCTCTCTCAGAGGAGCCCAGCTGCAGGGGTTTCGTTCATGAGGCCTGCACATCTCTGTGGCTATGGCCTGCTCTGGGTGACTTCTCTTGCTATGTCACGTCATCTGGAGTTTTGACAATATGACCCGTTTCTGGAAATGTGATTTTTTTTTTTTTTTTTTTTTTAAAGCAAGTGAGTGAGGAGTTAGCTGCACAGACTCTTAGTGAAGGGATTTCTTTAATCACTCTGGGAAAACAAGGCTCTTAGGTAAGGGGTAACGCCTTCCATTATGTCTGTGGCTGTCAACTTAGTTCTAATTGTAACAAGGTACTTAAGGGAGAATTGTTTGTGGCTTTAAAAATAGTTAATGCCTCTCAAAAAGGATTACTTTTATTTTAAGCTTCAAATGAAGGCTACCAATTAATTAGTCCATTTACATAAAAATGTCTTGGATCCGTTACCTGCAAAGATAAAGGGTGAAATCTACCTTCTAATTGGGGGGTGAGGGGGTGGGGAGAGCCATGTGGAGTAAACACATAGGAGTCCTGGGCCAAAAGCAAGTGGAAATTATTAACTAAAAACAAATGTCAGAAATTCATTTCATTCTATGTGATATGGGTAATATCAATATGCTAATTGAATAACCTTCCCTTCCATGTTTCTGCTCTATGCTGTGCCACACAATTTCTGCCTTGTCACACCGCCAGGAGTGATGTACACCCACAGTCTCAGCAACAGGCAGGCCAAGGCAGAAGGACCTCACGTTTAAGGCTAGACTGTGCTAAAAAAAATTCGGTTCTAGACCAGGCTGGATCATATAGTGAGGCTCAGTTTGAAATGCACACACCAACAAAAAGACACACAGAGCTTTCAGGGCTCCAGAGGGGCTGGAAGGTCCCCCCAGTGCTCCCAACCCCAAACTCATAGGGCTAGCTGCACAAGGCCTCCCACTGTTACAGGCCAAAGCTCTACACAGGTTGCTCCCCTCAGTATCGTGCGTGTCCTGCAGGAGTTCAACACAGGCACAGTCACAGCAAACTTTCAGGGACCTCAAGGGCAAGCAGGAGAGCAGGAGCAAGGAGAAGGAGAGCAGGTACTTTCCACTGAAAAAACTAAGTGTCTTAATCACTTTAAAGTATACAACTGAACCGAGAGCATAGATTACCCAGACTAATTACATGTATTTTCTTGTCATTATGCATAAATTATTCAGTCTATCCCAAGGGAAAAAATATTAGAAGATTCTTTTTACAGTAGAATTTTCATTGTAAAACACCCCTCACTGCAAAGTCCCATTTTCTGAACAGCCCGTCTTGTCTTTAGTGACTTATGTTTGTTTTTACAGGTTGAGGGGGATGCTAGGGAAACTGGTTTTCTCGTTGTGTCTCATAAGGTGGTCAGGTTAAATGCTGAGGAGACTGGAAAGAGAGAGAAGAAGGGAATAACAGTGAGGTGGAAGAGGAAGGAGCAGGAGCATCAGCAAGCGCTGGCTTCCAATCAAAGCTCCACATACAGGGGTTTGGCAGCACACAACTGCAGTCCTGGCTCTTGGGAGGAGAAGGAAGGCCTGGGGGTGTTCAAAACAATCCTAGGCTACAAACAATGAGTCTGAGGTCAGCCTGGGCTACACAAGACCTGGTCCAAAGAGACAGAAAGAAAGAAAGAAAGAAAGAAAGAAAGAAAGAAAGAAAGAAAGAAAGAAAGAAAGAAAGAAAGAAAGAAAGAAAGAAA
>JADRCD010221291.1:25279-36996 GCA_019843815.1 Montemys delectorum
TTAAAAGTGTAAGTCAAGTGCTTCGTAACAGCCAAGCACTGGATAAAACAAGTTGATGCGTT
This sequence comes from Montemys delectorum, assembly GCA_019843815.1. Taxonomy (NCBI): domain Eukaryota; kingdom Metazoa; phylum Chordata; class Mammalia; order Rodentia; family Muridae; genus Montemys; species Montemys delectorum. Next base: position 25,342 of record JADRCD010221291.1, read on the forward strand.
AATAGTACTTTAAAGTACAATATTTTTATGTTTGAACACTTTTTGGTGAGTTCAGTCCTGTGTTATCCTTGTCTGATGAAGCTAGGCACATTCAGCTGCTAAACTAGATGTGAACAATGTTCACGAGAGCTCCACAGCGCCCTCTATCTGCCTCTTGCTTCAGCAAGTCAGTGAATCCTAAGCAGGGCATGGTGTGTAGATACCACCTGCTGATTTGTGAACAGGAAAAATAAAGAGTACAGCCTGGGAACTAGAAGTGGGTCTAGAATCTTCTGTTCACGATGTAGGCGGCTGTGAGCAAATTTTCTTACCCCAGTTTCCCACACATACAAGGAGAGAACCAAGATATTTTACATGGTATCTATTAAAACAAAACAATAAGTAAAGCTCCCAGCAGGACATTATGTTCATTTGATTGAAGGGTATTTTAACCAGGGTAGTTTTTTAAAACTTAGTGAAAATCTCTTTGAAAAGTCTACATGTCTTCTAAAGCAGTGGGCCTTCACCTGCATGGAAAGAACGTTCCAGTCGGTGTCAGTTCTGTGTGGGACCCGTGGACGCCTCCTCTTAGGCCTTCCTGTCTGTTTTTACATAGGCTCCCACTATAAAATGCAGGCCGGCCTCAGCCCCATTGAGTAGTGCAGGCTGCCTGCTTTCCAGTGTGTAATCGTCCTGTGTCCGCTTCCTCAGCGGCCAGCTGCCAGGATTACAGGTGCATGTCCTTGTATTTGGCCAGATAAGCCAATCTTTAACTCTGGATGATTCCAGACCTCTAATACCCATTTTACTAACAAAACTGGCAGAGTAAAGTTTTAGAAGTAAATTGATTCCTGGGAAAAATTTGGTTATTCCATAATTCCCAAATGCTTATACTGTAAAAATTATGTCTTCAGTCTGTGTACTCACTTGAAAGCCCCTCCCTGGGAGGGGGGGAGTGCATTTGTGTCCAACTCAGGTCTGTAACTACATTCCTGAGGTCAGGGAACAGAATTTGTAAAAACTCAGAGAAATGGATATATCTCCAAAGGAGAAATACAAATGACAGTAAACCCAAGAGAAGATGTTCTCCATCATTTAGCCACTAGAGAAATGCCAGTGTAAACCATGAGGTTTCCCCATGTGTAGCAAGCAAGTCTAACAGAAAGACAGACAATAACAAGTGGTGGGAAGGAAGTCAGGAAGTCAGAGCCCAACACACAGCTGCTGGGACGTGAACCACAACGGTCTCCTCATCTCACAGCTGGCAATTCCTCAAAAGTTAAGCAAAGGAGGCACCGTTGTTATTTAGGACTCTATTCTTAGGTACACAGAAAGGGGAAATGCAAACATACATTCACAAAAAAAGCTTTTCAACAACATTATTCATTATACTCAAAAGCCAGAGACAACCCAAAAGTTCTCGACGTGGTAGATAAACAGGTGAATAAAGTGTGTGTGTGAGTATTCATACATAATGCATGCATGTGTATAGTAGAAGGCTATTTGGCAACCAAAAGACACTTGGTATCAACACATGCCTCACCGTGGATGACCCTTGGATTCCTTATGCTAAGTGAAAGAGGGCAGACACAAAAGCACCCATGATGTTTGGCTCTGTGCATGGGAAATGTCCAAAACAGTCAAATCTACAGAGACAGAGGAAGATGAGCAGTTATCAGGAGATGGGAGGGACCAGGAATGGCTAGCAGAGTTCTTTTTAGGGTGATGAAAATATTCCGGAATTTGACTGTGGTGGTAGTTGTCTGACTAAGCAAATATGCTATACATTTACCTGGGTGGGTACATGGTATGTAAATCATATCTCAATAAAAGCTATCAAAAACTCAGTAGAGGCACACAGTCATTAAACTATAAGGCTCAAGGATCAATTAAATTTAAATCAGAGTGCAGAGAACATGTGTGTCTATAATGGTATTTTACGTGGATAATTGCTTTATATGTTTGATTGCTTTAAACCCATTTTTACATTTAGATTATTTTTTCAGGAACAGCTGAATTTTAGGGAAGTAAATAATAAACAAGGCTATTGTGGCTCCGGAAACGACATTCTTTTATTTTACTACCTAGGATCGACGCGACGGTGTAAAATGCTATTAGGAGAAAGAATGGCTAAGTCTGAATGAGAACATGTATTTCATCGTGAAGATAAAAGTCTTTCTTCTCTCTAGTGAATACAGGTAATTTCAGAAGCAGCAACTCCTAATTATTCAGTGTTGAAAAGCTAAAAAAAAGGTTCACATTGAAAACAGTGACCTCCAGTTTGCTCTGTGAATGAAGACAGACACAAATTCTCATTTTCCTGGAATCCTGGTTGATAAGTGAGTTTGGGCAATGCATGCATTTCTTCATTACAGTGCAGTCGACTGTTCATTTAAATAACAATAACTGGCATAAAAGCCACAGGCGCATTATCTAGCAGTTCTACTGTATTGAAACGCATTATTAGAGTGAACAATGCCAAGTACAGTAAATAAATGACTGTCCCTCATTTTAGCATTATTCCTGCTTGCTTAGCTTTGTGAGAGGGTACCATCATTATGATGGCTGCATTCAACTCCTTGGCCAACATCATTCGCATGGAAAACTCTTGAGCTGGAAGGAGTTTAAAAAGAGTTCTGGTCTTTTCTAACTCACGGAAGGCAAGGGGGAAGTCACCCCATCTGGTACTTAGGTATCAGGTAGTTTCAACAGAAAATAGTGGAAGAAATCAATGTCTGTTCACTACGTCTGTGTAAAAACTGAAGCTTCCATTAGGGACAGCATATACAATAGACTGGTTTAAAGTTGTGAAGTCCGTATCCCATAGTCCGACTTGAAATCAGCTGCGTAAGAACTTGCTATTGGTTCTGCCTTTCACATCAAAGTAGACACCATTCTTTACTTTCTCTTTCTTTACCTGAAATGACGAGTGTCCCACCCAAAGCTCTAGGCAAATTTGGTTCTGAGTGCACCTTCTGTCTCCCAAATGTAGGACAAATAAAAGAAGCTATTTGGAATGATTTGGTCTTGAGTCTCCAGCTTAGGCACTTAAGGTGACTTAGGATGCAGTATGTGACAGAGGAAGAGGAGAGAGCTTGTGCGGGCAATGCCCGTTACAGACAACACAAGCTTGTGGCACGTCTTTGTAGCCAGGCCTCCAGTCATGCACACGAAGTCACAGACAAGGTTTCCTATGAATCCACAAGCACTGTCCTCATGCAGTCATGATTCAGAGTTTATCATTCTTTAGCAGTGAGGCGCTTTCTCCCCACCTCGTGGAACCTCTGCATTTTCAGTACAGTAGAGCTCAGGGCAGGCAGGACAAGGTGCAGGCCCAGTCTGAAGCTGTGCTTGGGTAGCAAGCCTAGCTCTGGCACTCACTGGGTTTGTGCAGAGTGCCCACCCATGGCCCCTGCCTTGCCATTTCATGGTGCCATTCGTTCATAGCCTTGAGCACCACACGATACTCTAATGCTCCCTTATCCATCCAGTTCCTTCTCCTCAGGCCAGGCATCAAGTGCCACACAGCTAAGAACACCCTGTGCACGCCTGCTGCTGGGCCTCACCAAAATTTATATTGTCTAATGTTTCTCACTAGGCAGATGCCCCCGAGACCCCCAACTCCTATTTTTATCAGATCTTTACTCTGCCATGTCTGGAGATCAGTGAGCGTGAGTGAAAGAACCCAGAGACAAGATGGCTGCACAGGATGGATGGGAGGTGTGCTCCGTGCGTTTCAAATGTTTCTTGCTCTTTCCCGATCCCAACCAGAACCTCTCTTTACCCTGTGAACTCTTAGAAAAATGGTGCATCCATTTCTTTCCTGGAACCTTCCCTTGAGTGGACCCATACCTTCTCCTTGGACTCATTTCCTCACTAGGGATCCTAGGTGGTCTGCTCCCAGGTGGTGTGCTCCTGTATGGATTTACATCCTGACAGCTGAGATTAGTGCTTCACAAGTTTGTAGTATGTTTGACAAAGCAGCATGCCTTGCCAGGCTCAGTGTACTTACAAAGTAGTTAGTAGTTCAGAAATCTCTTCCCTGGGGTTAGCAGCCTGCCTCCAACACATCTACAAGGCACTGGTCTCAGATACGAGCAACAAGTGACATCAACAGGCACTGCAAAGATGCAGGGTAGCCTGGCAAAGTCTTCAGAAGCTTACTGTGCCCTTGAAGTGGGTCATCCTCAGGAGCTGTCGCTTTTCATCTACCCAGCAGGTGTGTGTCATCAAATAAATATCATAAAATGTCTTCTAGTCTAGAACAAATATCTGGCAAGGAAAAGAAGTGCAACGGCCGGCTGCCTATCGTGTCTGACGGAGGGGAGCCTCCTGAGATGCCCTTCCTCAAAATGGGAAAAGCAGCATTTTCATGAGCTAAAGGTTTCCTACCCCTGTTATTTTGGCCTTCTCTCCCATTTATCCATTCTCCTCATCCTCTCAGCTAGCAAATTTCTTAAAGAAAGTACTCTCAGGGCTGTAAGTTCACCTACTAAGTGTTCAACAAAGGGGACCCTCGAAGCTTGGTATCACAAAACTATATTTCCCCTCAAAGTCCGTTAGTTTAAAAAAGTAGGCCAACTGGTTTCCTTGGTTTCCATCATCATGGTTTAGGGTTTGAACTACTGATGCTCTTTTCCTTACGCTGGAAGCACTAGGAGGCAGTAAAATAGAGCAGCTTATAATTTGCAGAGTTTTGTAACTAACTGGACGGGAAGGTTGGACATATGTATCTCAATTCTCACTGGATATTCTTAAACTTACTTCATCATTCTATCCCTAAATACCGGATGTCATCAAGTCAAAAATATTTTTAGAAAGCAGTTAGCCCTACATTAAAGTTATGAGAAGAACTTACAATAGAGGAAACATGTGGATCCTAATGTATCTGTCCTGTTTTCAAATTTATGTATACAAATTCTAACCCTGAACCACAGATGACTCTCACAGAAGTATGAACTCCATGCACAGCACCCTTGGGCAAGCTAAGTAGACTACTATGATGTCTTCACACGCATGTAGGTGTCCCATGACCTTCACGGTACTGATGTCTTCACACGCATGTAGGTACTCTACAACTTTCATGGTAGTTTTGTCATTTGGGGTTGAATACTGTCTCCTAGACTCTCAGATTCTTTGCAGTAGTGAGCTGTCACTGACTTAGCCATTTTTTTCAGGTCAATAAATGGTAGCCTTTTATAGGAAACAATCAACTCTTCCTGGACCATAATATCAGTAAGTTCATAGGTTTGATGACTCCTTAAAGTTGATCTTTTAGAATAAAAAATGCTGGGTTAAAAAAGCCATGGAGCTCAGAACGGGCCTGAGGGGAGGCTGACGCTTGTGTTAGGCACTAGACCCTGTAGACACCTGGCTGCAGCCATGAAGGAAGTGGGGTATCTCCCCCATGGAACCCACATTTTAAATATGAGGGGACAGCAAATAGGTAGCCATGCATTGGCTCAGTGAACCCCTGTCCAGCATGCTTAGAACTGAGCATTTCCAATTGTGGAATTAGGAGATACTTTGGGAACAGCACTTAAAGTCTACATGTGAAATACATTTATGTTTTACATATAGAGTTTGTCATACACATAATACTCACAGTTAGTTAGATGGTAAGTGTCTTAGTCAGGGTTTCTATTCCTGCACAAACACCATGACCATGAAGCAAGGTGGGGAGGAAAGGGTTTATCCCACTTACTTCCACATGGCTGTTGATCACCAGAGGAAGTCAGGACTGGAACTCAAGCAGGTCAGGAAGCAGGAGCTGATGCAGAGGCCATGGAGGGATGTTTCTTACTGGCTTGCTTCTCCTGGCTTGCTCAGTCTGCTCTCTTATAGAACCCAAGACTTCCAGCCCAGGGATGGCACCACTCCTTTGATCACTAATTGAGAAAATGCCCCACAGCTGGATCTCATGGAGGCATTTCCCCATCTGAAGCTCCCTTCTCTGTGATAACTCCAGCCTGTGTCAAGTTGACACACAAAACCAGCCAGTACAGTAAGTTTTTAAAGCATGATAACTTGATGGATAAACAAAGTTTCATGATATAGGATTTTCCCCTCAAGGTGTCAAGTTGATGTACAAAAGTCTCCAAGTTTAGAGCACATCAGGTTTTGAGTTTGAGGGTTTTGGCTGCTCGAGCTGTGCAGACAACAGCAGACTATTTGAGACTGTGTTCCCCCCAGGACCTGTTTCCTTTTGAGAAATTCCTCTAAAACTCAGTTATGGCCAAGACTGAGGCTTCCTGTGCTTGTTGGACTTCTTCATGCTGCACTCTCATGGACTAAGGGTTTTTACGGGGGGGCACATTTCTGAGACACACGATAGATGGGAAGAATGACAGGAAGGAGAGATGCCAGAGGCATGGGAAGGACCAAGCCTTCCTTTGATGTGGCCTAGGGTCTCAGTGACGTCACCATCTTGTGCCACTAGAAAATGATTCATGCTCAACTCTGCCATGGCCACAGACAACTGCTGTATCCTGGATCCCCTACTGAAGGCCAGGCTTGGTGAACATGCTCCTGACAACTGGTCTTAAAACAACTGGGCACAGATGGAGACCATCACTGGGAATCTAAAGAAGCATACTACTGAAGCAGTCCGACTTCTACACACTCTGCTTTGACCGCATGTACACTCGTATCCCTGGAGGGATGGGAACACAGTGTGCTCTCAAGGCTGATGTACAGGAGGAATTGCAAAGCTGACTCTGACATTCGCTGCTTATGTCATTTAGAGCAAGTTATGGATTTTTCTAATCCTTGTCCATAAAGGAAAGTAGAAATGCCTCCCTTATTAGTTTGCTCAGAGTGTCAAATGAAACCAAATGAGACCATGATTACATAGCAATTAGAGTTTAAGTGCTCTTAAAATAAATGGCAATTAAGGACAGTAATCAATGATAATGGTGATTCAGAAATAATTTGCTTGGTTCTTTGGTTAGAAAACTGAGGAGGAAACCTTGGCATCAGCAGAGCATCAAAGAACAAACAATCTTTCACAGGAAAGTCTGCAGCTCAGTGGGGAGACACAGGAATTAGGGAGGAGGGAGGAGCTCCTCCCTGGACCATGAGCCAAGCCTCAAGCCCCAGCAGGCTTAGTGTGGGACAGCCAGTGGGGGCCACTTCAAGCAGTCTCAGTCCACACTGAGAAACAGACAAGGGCTTCCTGAAGCTGGGACAGGGGTCTGATGGCAGGAACTGCAGATCTAGGAGGGTATCAGTGGCATGTGAAGCTCTTGGGGATCTGCTTAGAGGCTTTCCCACACTTGCAACAGCTTTCACTCCCTATAGTTTTAATGCTGTCCAGCATCTGCCACCCTGAACTTAAAAACAGCAGCAGAGTACACCATGATAGTTGCATCCATTAATCTGCATATCATACAATAAGATGTTGAATGATCAACATCCCTGAACTTGCACCAGGATCCACTGGCCACAGAAGCGGACAAGCCATGTGTTCTGAAGGCATGGCGGACAATGAGGTGGGCATGGAAAACTGGGGTGTACCTGTTGCTATGCATGAGTTTTGTAACCAGACCCATGTGTCATACTATCACATGCATGCCAGCACAGGCTCTCTAGGGAGGAAACACCCCTCCCTCTGCATCCTTGCCCTCTCCGTTCATTGGGTCATGTTTCCCTTCATCCCCTTTGGAGTATACCTTTAGCTGGATCTATGGAGATCGTGAGAGATGGAGAGAGGGAGAACAAGGGGTGTGTGTGGAAGGATGGAGGGATAGAAGGAGAGAGGGAGGAAGGCAGGGAGAGGTGCTCTAAGAGTTCGAATTATGGAGGCAGGTTATCTCATTTATTCTACACAGAGCCTTAAGTACAAATGTGGTTGAGTGGAGAAACAAATTCTCAGGACAGGAGTCAAGGGAGGCATACATTTTCTGACTCACAGTCACCAATTTTCACTGAATACACATGTGAGGTGTCACCTTTGTTCTGCCTTGGTCCAGTAAGTAGAAAATCCTGAGGTAGCCCAACAGGACTAGAAGAAGGTGGGGAGGGGGTATATGAGTGAGACAGCTGTGTACAGGTCAAACACAAAAGCAGACTGGGTATGAGGAGAGCCAGGTTTCCTTCCAGGGTGAATGAGTGTCAGGGGCAGAAGCACTGCACTCGTCTTCCTGGGCAGTTATAGGGAGCTCTCAAGCAATGCTTCTCAGTTCTCTTTCCCAGAGGTTACAAATGGGACAGGTGTCTTTGTCTAGAGGGATGGAGAATTGGTTAGCTAACGTGGTATGATGGTTAAAACCACACAAGGGCGACTGGCTGGGAAGGCCCAGGTGACACTGGCTGTGTGAGTCTCTCCTAAGCTGTATCCTTCATCTGGGGAGAGTTCGTTTTCTGCTGCTGTCCAAGGAGACAGTATGAGCTATGACTGTACAGCACTGAGTAATGGACCCTAGAGTCGCCCCTTGGTTGCATATTCCCCATCTTATTCCTCACAGGATTCAAAATGGTTTACATGAGTACTCACCAGTCATGTGTGGAAGGTCACTTGACTAGGACTCTGAAACCTATGGTACCCTGGCTGGTTTTGCCATTAACTTCAGTGCACCGCCCAGGAGTCACCTTGAAGTTTCCTAGGCCTGGGAACAGGGCATGTGGGAGCAGCTTGCTAGTAAGAATTTGATATGCAAATACCAGGGATCCTAGTGGGAATGCTTTGTGCTTAATGGGTTAAACAAACACACTAAGGAACACAAGTATGATTAAAGCATCAAGTCCACCTACACCTACAGCCCCTAAAGCTTAGCAGTAGGAAGTTCTCGTCTTAGTGAGCCAGGCTGTGCTCTGGTCCTAAAAACAGTGAGTAAACTTGTTAAACTGCAAGTGTTCCAAATGATTCCTAGAAAGGGCTATTTTGCACAATCTGATGATTTGGGATTCTGTCAAATTAATGTCACCAGATATGGCCTATAATTAGGATAAAATATTTTGAAAGTTAGAAATGAAGCTATTCATTAACTCATTGATTTTCCTACAGATTGGGAACCTGAATTTAAATGATACCCAAAAATATAACTGGGCACACTCACAAAGAGAAGAATGGATTGTGAGTCTTTAAATGGAATACAGAAGTTTAAAATGCTATTAGTGTTCAGATTCTCTGAGAACATTAAAACTGCCCATTAAATAAAAATCTAATAATTGGCCCACTGAATTGTGACATTTTGTAACCTGTACAGGAATGTAAGAAATTGTGGAAGAAAAGTTCTTTTGAGGCAGAATTTGATTTGCAGTGTAATATTATTCTAGAAGCCAAGGTCTCATGCACACAATTACAAACGAACAACAGTGCAGAGTGGCTAATGAAGCCAGGACGACTGGAATCAAGCATAGGCGTGTGACTCACGACTCCCCAAGGTGAGTTCTATTCCTGCTGAAGAGAAAAATCAGGCAAATACACAAGCTCAGAGAAAACCCCAATCTGAAACTGCTTTCTTATTAGGCACAGCTTACAAACAAAACTAATCAGATTGACCTATAGTTCACAAGCTTACTCTGCAGTGCCGTTGAATTAGCCTGATATGGAGGCATCAGCCAGGACAGAAACCTGAGGTCACCCAGGGCCTTGTAGATAGATTCCCTGCTCTCCAGGGTGTGGGCCCAAGGCACGAACCCACAAAACAGACACTGAAGGGACTTACTTCAAAGACTCTGCTGTGTCTAGCAGGAGCAGTAAGTGAAGGCATGGCAGGTGCCAGCTGTTAGTGTGGTCTGGACACGGTATACATAAAGTCCTGGAGCTAACGTGGGTGAATCTCTGACGGGGATAAAAAGAGGACAGTAGATGTTCTGGCCGGAGCACCAGCAAAAGTGAGGTAAGAGGCATGCCTCAGGAATAAGAAAATATTCAGTCTGGGTAGGGCCTAGCAGACGGAGGCAGCTGTCGGGAAAGAGCACGCATAGAGGGGCTCGGCTGGGAGAGCGGCAGTGGCCTGTCCATGGCACCCGTGCCACACATGCCGCTATTGGTACTATGAATTGGCAGAAAACTTTCATCTCTATACTTTCTTGTTTTTTTTGAATTCCCTATGACCAAATCTTGCTTTGTAGCCCAGGATGGACTGGAAGCAGTGATTCTTATAGCACAGCTACCAAGGGCTTGGATTATAGCTATACTCCACCACACCTGGTTTCTGTGTAATGAGCCACATCAGGCTCATTAGACAAAAGCACTGGCTACTTTTTTCCAAAGGACACTGGTTCAATTCCTGCACCACATTCATACCTCCAGTTCCAGGAGATCTGACAGTCGTCTGTGGGCACTACATGCATGTGCTACACAGATACATATAAAGACTAAACACCAATATTCATAAACTAAAAATAAATAAATCACACACACACACACATGTGTTGTATATATGGCTCCAACTCTATTCCTTTTTGGGAGTTTTGTCAGCAAACTCACTAGATGCTGACAGAAGATGGGACACACAAGAAACGTCAACAATCGCTACAAACGGGCATAAAAGGAAATGAGGGTGGAAAAGAACCAGGTTTAGAGGAAGCCAGGCAAGCAAGAGGGAGGCAGGAACACCCCACACAAACTCCAGACAAGGTACATCCTATACTGGGAGGCCTATACTCCTGGTAAATAATTTTAAGCTTATTTTGTATTTCAACCAATCCACAGTAATACGAATCTCCCATAAATGACTACGTTTTGCTTGGGAGACTACACACTGGCAAACCTGAAGCAGAGCCTGATGGCTTACTTCTTGAGTGCTATCAGGGCAAAAACATTTAACAGAAGACAAGCTATTCATTCACATTTATTTGTTGAAATGTGATTTTGTTCTTTCTGGCAATGAAGGATGTTATCAACTCCTTTTACTTGAACTTTATCGGGGAACAAGAGTAAAAAAGTTTTAGGCTACGCATAGTGGTGCACACCTTTAATCCCAGCACTTGGGAGGCAGAGGCAGGTGGATCTCTGAGTTCAAGGTCAGCCTGGTCTACAGAGTGAGTTCCAGGATAGCCAGAGCTACACAGAGAAACCCTGACTAGAAAAAACAAAATAAAACAAAACAAGAATACAACAAAAACAAACAATACTCCCCAAGTACCCCCTCCCCCCAAAGAAAGTTTGGCTACAAACTGAAGAGAGCAGTGGCCACGGATCCTGGTTTAATGTTCCACACCGAAAGCAGTGAGAAAAATAAGAGGCAATTATGTGAACTGGACAGACTTTTATGGTCAATCTCCAAGAAGCAATCAGGGATTAGAATCTGTCACTTGCCAAGCTAGGAGAATTTCAAGTTTTTTCAAAAGAAGAGTAAATTATAGACAGATTTCCTAACCTGAAAGCCAATAAAATGTTCAGTTTACATGTAAAATATGTATAGACAAATATAAAGGGGAATATACAATACTAAAATACAAATGAAGAATATAAAATACAAATGTAGAATATAAAAAGGAAAAATATAAACAAAAAATTTAACAATGATTTAATAGGAGATGAGTCAAAAATGGAGTTTTATTTTATTTTTTATGGCTTCCTGTATTTGCAAAGAGAGTAACAGATAACTCTCTTTTTTTAACTTCTTTTTTATTACAGGTACTTCAGTACACTTGTCACATTTCTGAACAGGACTGACAGAGGGGTGGGAATGTAACCTAGTGGTGAGTGGCTTGCTTACCCCACAC
>JADRCD010221292.1:597-22244 GCA_019843815.1 Montemys delectorum
CTTTCTTTCTTTCTTTCTTTCTTTCTTTCTTTCTTTCTTTCTTTCTTTCTCTTTTCTTCTTTCTTCCTTTCCTTCTTTCCTTCCTTCCTTTTTTCCTTTCTTCCTTCCTTCCTTGTTTCCTTCCTTTGTATCCTTTCTTTTTCTGAGACAGGGTTTCTCTGTGTAGCTCTGGCTGTCCTGGAACAACTCACTCTGTAGATCAGGCTGGCTTCAAACTCAAGAGATCCATCTGCCTCTGCCTCCCAAATGCTGGCATTAAAGGCATGTTCCTCTATGATAAGCAACCTACATTTTCTAGATCAGTGATTGATGTGGGTGGGCCCAGCCCACTGCGGGTAGTGCATTCCTGAGCAGGTGAGTGTAGATTGTATAAGCCATGAGGAGCCAGCCAAAGTGAAGCATTTCTCCATGGTCTTTACTTGAGTTCCTGCCTCCAGGTTCCTACTTGAGTTCTTGCCTTGGCTCTCCTTCATATATAAGTCAAATAACCACCCCCACGTTGGTTTGGGGCAAGGTAGTTATTGTAAGGGCCTAAAAATCGCTGAAGGAATACCTCAGACTCAGTGTGTAAAAATCAAAGATTGTTTATTCTGCAGAAACAACCAACGGGCAGGGGTCAACCATTCTTTGAAATGATGATCCCAGACAAAGGTACTCAGGCTTTTTTATTGGGAACCTGGAGAACTCTCTAGAAGGATTAGGTAATTTAAATTTCATGGGTAGGCTGGGGGGGGGGGGTCACAGGTGTGGTCTGCATTCCTCAGTCATGAACATTCAACCATGTGATGACATAGGGCTGCCTAGCACAGATGGCCCATCCTGAGATAAGATATTTCCCCATTTTTTGTGGTTATCCCCGGGCTGTTCTTTGGGAGGGGGTTTTATGATCTTGTTCTGGATTTTACGGTCTGTCCCTGGAGCTGATGTCTTATGGCCTAGTTTCTGGGGTTTATGGTCTGTTCTTGGAGCTGGTGCCTTTTGGTTTTTTTTTTTTTCCTAAATCAGACCTGGCCCTTAAATGGAGACAAACAGGGCTTATGTTGCTCTTTCATTATCACAGCAATAGAAAGCAAACTAGAAGGCCCACTTCCTATACTTTTTGAGACAGGGCCTTTTATTGAAGCTGAAGCCCAGTCTGTTAGACTAGCTGGTGAGGAGGCCCCAAGCAGCCTTCTGTTTCCACTCCTCAATGCTGAATTCCAGGCACATAATGCTAAGCTCTCTACCTAGCTTTTTATAATGGTGCTTGAATCTGATCTTATGTCCTCAAGCTTCACCCTTTCCACTAAGCCATCTCCCTAGCCCACATCATCATTGTCGTTGTTGTTGTCGTCATCATCATCATCATCCAGCAGACTGGCCTTGAATTCTTGAGTAGTTGAGGCTAAAGGCATACACCACCTCACCAGGCTGGATTGCATCTTGAAATCTGAGATCTTGCCCCTCTCCCAATGCTTCTTGTTTTCCCTATAGTGTTTATTATATATGTATTAGTTAGGGTTCTCTAGAGTCACAGAACATATGGAATGTCTTTTTATATTGAGGGAATTTAGTGTGGTGACTCACAGTCTGTAGTCCAGCTCCCCAAGAATGGTCAACTATGAATGGGAAGTCCAAGAATCTAGTAGTTGCTCAGTCCCACGAGGCTGGGTGTTTCAGCTGGTCCTCTGTAGAAGTAGGTTCCAACAGATGTGCTGGCAAGTAAGTGCAAGCAGGCGAAGAAGAGTGAATCTTCCTTCTTCCAATGTCCTTAGGTAGGCCTCCAGCAGAAGGTGTAGCTCAGATTAAAGTGTGTACCACCATGTCTAGATCTGAGACACGTTTTGACCCAGGCTGACCTTGAACTCAGAGATCTCCTTGCCCCAGTCTTCTGTATTACCTTGCCTGGGCCCAAGCTTTTCATAGATAGCCCCTATCCCTAAAGATCTCCATGCCAAGATCCAGGTAAGAAACTTGTGTTCTCTAGCCTCAAGATCTGGATCACAGGTGAGCCCTCCAATTCTGGATTGTAGTTCATTCCAGATATAGTCAAATTGACAACCAGGAATAGCCACTACGATATATAAACTTTTTTTTTTTTTTTTGGGTTTTCGAGACAGGGTTTCTCTGTGTAGCCCTGGCTGTCCTAGAACTCACTCTGTAGACCAGGCTGGCCTTGAACTCAGAAATCTGCCTGCCTCTGCCTCCCAAGTGCTGGGATTAAAGGCATGCACCACCATAGCCCGGCAAGAGATTCTTTATATCCAGAAATTAAGAGACAAGTTGAGTATTAACTCAAGCATTCAAGATTGTCTGAGTTTGGAGCAGGGTGGGAAAGAACTGTTGAAGAAATCTAGGAAGACAGTCAGGCAGAGGGACACAGGCCTGTCATTGAATGCTGAGGCAGGAGCATCACCCAGTTCAAGGCCTGCCTTGGTGATAGAGTAAGTTCAAGGCTGGTCTGCACTCATGAGAAAATCCAGCAAGGAAGAAGGAAGGAAGCCCTTTGACCTTAAAAGAGGTGTAACAGATAAGAGGCCCAATGTATGGGATAGTGGTTAAGATGGCTCAGTGATTATAAGAACACTGACAGCTCTTCTAGAGATCCTGAGTTCAATTCCCAGCAACCACATGGTGGCTCACAACCATCATGCCCTTTTCTGGTGTCTCTGAAGAGAGTGACAGTGTACTCACATACATGAAGTAAATCTCTTAAGTTTTATTCCAAAGGAAGGGAAGAAAGACTGGGGAGATAGCTCAGCAGTTAAGATCACTTGCTGCTCTTGCAGAGGACCTGGCTTCCCAGGACCCATATCAGGCAACTCAAAAGTGCTTATAACTCCCACTCCAGGGGATCCAACACCTCTTCTGGCCTTCTTGCTCCTTGCCTACCTTGCACTCTCTCTCTCTCTCTCTCTCTCTCTCTCTCTCTCTCTCTCTCTCTCTCTCTCTCTCACACACACACACACACACACACACACACACACACACACACACACACTCATATGCAATTGAAAACAAATGAGAGCTCATGAGTTTAGAGCTCCACGCCTGCTCAGAATTCTACAGATATGGATGGAGGCTTCGCCAGGTGCCTAGGCCGGGCCCTGGAGATGTAGCCTCATGCCTCCCACGTGGGGTTCCATCCTGAGGAAGGGAAAGTGATCCCAGGAAGGGGGAGCCCAAGCTGCGCCCAAAAGGAGAGCTGGGTAGGAATTTTCCAGGGGCTTAGTTGGACAGCAGGAGCAGTGAGTATGTGCTCAGCAGGGACAGGAGCATGATCCAATTGGTGTTGCAGAATTGATTCCTCTGGTCGTCTTTGATGGACATTCACACAGATGCAAGGTGACAGGTGGACAAAGGACGTTCATTCCACCACTGTGCTGTCTGGATAAGCAAAAGATACCCAGTGACCTTTTATCCACTAGTGAGGTCTGCTTAAATAATGTGCCCCATTTACTGAGGAAGGCTCTACCACTGCGAATAAAGAGAGGGGAAGCTTACTGTGTGCTGATGTGGAAAGGTCCAGCAGAACTGGCACACAGAGGAAGATGGAGATCTGTGTTTAAAGTGCAATGCCTCTGGAGAGAAAGGGAGAAAGTAAGATGGTATGAATTTCTTTCGTTTTGCAGTTTTGTTTTGTCTTTTAATTTCAATATACAGAGAAACTCTAAAACAATGTTGTCCAATAGAAGTTTCTGCGATGGAAATATTCTGTGCTTACACTAAAAACAAGCCACTTCCAGCACTGAATATCTGAATTTTTACCTTATTTTATATCATCCCCACTCCAGCTTTTACATAGTAAGGAGAAAACCTAGGCTTGATGCATGCTAGGCAAAGCCTCTATTGACCTCTATTGACCTACGGCCGTAGCATACTCCTTATATTTGTCTGTCTGTTTTTATGTATATGAGTACATTGTTGCTGTCTTCAGACACACCAGAAGAGGATATCAGATCCCATTAACAGATGGTGGTGAGCCAACTTGTGGTTGCTGGGAATCGAACTCAGGACCTCTTGGAAGAGCAGACAGTGCTTTTAACCTCTGAGCCATCTCTCCAGCCCCAACCCTTATTATGTTTAAGACAGGTTCTCACTGTGTAGGTCAATCTGGCCTCAAATGGTCCATCCTCCTGCCTCATCTTCCTAGGTGCTTAGGTTTTTTTGTTTGTTTGCTTTTGATTTTTCCAGACAGGGTTTCTCTGTGTAGCCTTGGCTGTCCTGGAACTCACTCTGTAGACCAGGCTGGCCTTGAACTCAGAAATCCGCCTGCTTCTGCTTCCCAAAGGGTGCCACCACAGCCAGACTGACTATTGTAATTAAACACTCTGAACAATAGCAACTTAAAGAAAGAAAAGGGCCGTTTAAGTTACAGTTCCAGGTTACAGTTTATCACTGAGGAGGAGCCCTGCTTACTGCCTTGTTCTCTGGCTCACGAACAGCTAGAGCTTGCTTATATATTTGGAGACCCACCTGCCTATGGATGGTGCTGCCCACTATGAGCTGAGCCCACCCACATCTATCATCCACGGAGACAAATCCCCTACAGAGAAGGCCACAGGCTCCCTCTTTCCAAGTGACTTTGGTTGTGTGTGTCAAGTTAACAATAAAAACTAACCGGCTCATTTGCTAAGTTAATAATCAACACACGTGCCGAACGTGAGCCAGGTTGCTACAGGCCTATAATCCCAGGAGATGCAGGATGCAGAGGCAGATAAATCAGGAGTTCCAGACAGATAGGGCTCTCCTGTGTCTATGAGGACAGAGGTTAGAAGAACGTATGAGAGTGACCAGCTGCTTTTAAGAGTGCCTTTAAGAGAGGCAGGCTCACAGAATCCCTAGCAAGCCTGGGTACTGGTGCAGTGGTGTGAATCTCGATTAAGTCCTGGTTCCAGCATTAGCTCTCCAGAAAACCCCCACTCAGAAGTAGGAGGGCTAATGATGGAGCTACACAGCAGGGTGACAGGGCAGTAAATTCACTGCTAGAGCCCTAAGCCTTGTGGGAGAGAGGACTCCCTGTGGTGAGAGCTGTGCTGCTCGCTGCTTTGCATCATCCTCCTGCCCATTCACAGTGCATTGTGAGTGAGACCATCCTCTCTGCAAGGATCAGCTCTTGAATTATGCTGCCTACCCCAGGATGTGAAGGCCGGTTTATTTAAATTTCAATTTGCAGGTGGCTAGAGAGATGGGTTCAGTGGTTAAGAGAACTTACTGCTCTTGCAGAGGACCCAGGGTCAGTTCCCAGCATCTACAAGGAGACTCAATTCAACTGGAATTCCAGCTTCAGGGGATCTAATTCCCTCTTCCGGCACCAGGCACACATATGGTTCTGTAAGATTAAGTTTTCGAACTGTACTATGGGAATTTAGCCGTTAGTTAAACTCAGTGGGAGACCAGCTCCCAGAACCTAAAAAACAATGGGAGACCAGCAGCTCCCAGAACCCAGAACAAGGAAACCAAGACGACCTGGCCTGAGAACCCAGAAACAACCTGCCCCAAAACAATTGCCAGGTGGCTAGCCCGCCCCTGGGCCCTAGCACGAGCCAGCACCAATCAGAAACCAAGCCGTACCTTCCCCTTATCGCAGTCTTCCCTTTTGCCCCAGCAACTGCACAGGAATAAAAAGCTGCCTAAAACCTTGCTCGGGGCCAGACTCCTCTACCCCTGCGAGGGATATGAGTCTAGCCCCAGCTAGCTGGAATAAAAAAAAGCCTCTTGCACATCAAGTCCGTGTCTTGGTGGTGTGTGCGGTCGGCGCTCCCGGGATTTGAGTGTGGGGGTCCCTCTGGGAATCTCACAGTTCTTAGACAAACAAGGCGGTAAAACACTCACACAAAATAAATAAATCTAAAATTTTAAATGTGTGTGTGTGTATGTGTGTGGATTTAAAGTTTGAAAGCTGGACTTAGTGGCACATGCCTTTTTTATTTTTATTTTTTATTTATTTTTCTTTTTTCTTTTTTTTCTTTCTTTCTTTCTTTTTTCTTTTCTTTTTTGTTTTTTTTCTTTTTTTTTTTTTTGGTCTTTCGAGACAGGGTTTCTCTGTGTAACCCTGGCTGTCCTGGAACTCACTCTGTAGACCAGGCTGGCCTCGAACTCGAAATCCACCTGCCTCTGCCTCCCAAGTGCTGGGATTAAAGGCTTGTGCCACCACTGCCCAGCAGCGCATGCCATTAATCCCAGCACTCAAGAGGCAGAGGCCAGCCTAGTCTGTAGAGTGAGTTCCCAAGACAGCCAGGACGGCATAGGGAAAACCTGTCTCAAACAAAACAGATACACACGTCTATAGTCTATACATATATTAATGGTTTGAAATGATTGTCAACAGGAAAAACTTTGTAAGAACTTAATTTTGAAAAAGAGCTTTGCCAGGCGGTGGTGGCACACACCTTTAATCCCAGCACTTGGGAGGCAGAGGCAGGCAGATTTCTGAGTTCGAGGCCAGCCTGGTCTACAGAGTGAGTTCCAGGACAGCCAGGGCTACACAGAGAAACCCTGTCTCGAAAAAAAAAAAAGAAAGAAAAAGAAAGAAAAAAGAAAGAAAAAGAAAAAGAGTGTTAACATTACAGTCTCTTTTGAGTTGTTTGATCCTGTCTAAAGCCATTAATCGCCAACTGGTAATAAAGTATCTCCCATTGGCACGCCTCTCTGCCTGCCTGCTCTATTCCTGGAGGAGAGCGGTACAAGAATCTAGCTGGGGACAAGAGATGATCTCGTGGACCACCTCCCTGATCCCTGGTTAATAAAGGTGACTCTTCACCTCAGATTTTTGTCAACTTGGAACAAGTAGGGTTTTCTGGGAAGAAGGATCCTCACTTGAGAAAATGCCTCCATTGGGGTTCACCTCAGGCAATAATCTTGATTAATGATTAACATGGGAGGGCCCAACTACTCTGGGAGGTGCCCCTCCTGTGCAGGTGATGGATAAAAAAGCAAACTGAGCAAGCCTTAAAGCAAGCCAGTGACCAAAGATCCGCCATAGCCTAGCTCCTGTAAGCCAAATGAACTCTGGTTGATTTTGGTCATGGGGTCTGTTTTAGGGTTTTACCTCTGTGAACAGACACCATGACCAAGGCAAATCTTATAAAAACATTTAATTAGGACTGGTTTCCAGGTTCAGAGGTTCAGTCCAGTATCATCAAGGCAGGAACATGAGAGCAACCAAGGCAGGCATGGTGCAGGCAGAGCTGAGAGTTCTACATCTTCATCTGAAGGCTGCAAATGGAAGACTGACTTCAGGCAGCTAGGACACCTACTCAAACAAGGACACACCTCCTAATAGTGCCACTCCCTGGCCCGAGAGCATATACAAACCATCACAAGGGGCAAGAACAGAAATGGATCAGGGTTACTTAGGAGGAGTCCATGGCTTCTCAGACACCAGCAGAGGATTGGAAGAGGGTCTAGGACACTGGGCACCTGGGCCGATGGAGGGGCCACCTTCAGACCAGAGAAGGGCAACCTTGAATCTTGTTCTGTGTTCATGTTTGTTTTTTGTTATTGTTCTTATTTAGGTTATTTATTACAATTATCTATTATATGAATGTTCTGTTCTTTGGAATTTTTATTTGTTTGTTTTTTGTTTTTTGTTTTTTGTTTTTTCAAGACAGGGTTCCTCTGTATAGCTCTGGCTGTCCTGGAACTCTGTAGACCAGGCTGGCCTTGAACTCAGAAATCTGCCTGCCTCTGCCTCTCAAGTGCTGGGATTAAAGACGTGCACCACCACCGCCTGGCTGGATTTTTAATTATTTACACTTATTTATGTTTTGTGTGTGTGTGTGTGTTGTTGGGGTTTTGTTTTGTTTTGTTGTTTTGTTTTGTTTTAAGACTAAGTAACCCTGGCCACCCTGGAACTTGCTAGCGTTTGAGACCAGGTTAGCTTTAAACTCTCAGAGATATGCTTGCCTCTGCTGGAATTAAAGGCATGTACCATCAGGCCCAGCTAGTTTTTGGAGGCTTTTTTTGTTGTTGTTGTTTTATATAACTTTCAAGTTTTATTTGTTATTTCATGTGTGTGGATATTTTGGCTACATGAATGTCTGTGAGCCGCATATGAGCACTGGCTGCAGAGGCCAAAAGAAGGCACTGGGTCCTTCAGAACTGGAGTTAGAGATGGTTGTGGGCTGCCATGTGGGTGCTACAGATCAAACCCAGGTCCTCTGGAAGAGCAGTCAGTGCTTCTCACCACCGAGCCATCTATCTAGGCCCCAAATTTTGGTTGAGTTTTGTTGAGACAATCTAACTTTGTAATACAGGCTGTTCTCAAACTCATGGCAAACCAGCCATTCTACTGCCTCAGCCTCTTCAATACTGTGACTCTAGGTCTATATCATACACTACCACACCCAGTCTTACTCCCTTCTGAACATTGCATTTGAGGCATCTATGGACCATGGAAGTGGATATGTTCAGTTGGGTGCTGGACAGAGTTCTGGGCTACATGGCACCCTGGAGACTCAGAAAGGAAGGGTACCACTGCCTGCCTCCCACAAACTCTGCCCTGCTTCCCACTAGAGATGGGGAAGAGAAGTTACCCTGGCCACAGAGGAAGGAAGAGGATGATGAAGGAGAAGTGGTAATGTTACCGCACGAAGGGATCTTACCTCTTTTAGCTCATATTTCTCATCTGCTCCCCATGGTGGTTTCCAGGAAAGAGAAGTAAAAGCTAAGGAGTGGAACCCAAGTCTACAGCACAGACCAAACCCCACATGAGAGGATGCAGGGATGCCCTGTGCCAACCGGAGGGTGTCACACGGTGGGATGAGGCTGTCGCATGGTCTGCTCCTGGTGCTGCTGGAGCCAAGACAAAGCTTGGGGATGGGAAAGCAGGCAGGTGGCCCTCGACAAGCCCTGTGCTGAGGTGCTCAGGGGCTACCTCCCGAGTGCCAGATGCCAGGGGTCATGCACAGACTGAAAGATTTAAAGACAGAACATGTTGCCGGTCTGAATGCCAAACGAAAACAACCTTCTGTACACTTTTAGTAATGATACTAATGATATGATTATTGTAGAACCTCCCTTGGCCGAGGAACCTTCTTCTCTGTGCCAGGAGATCTGCAGGACATTTTAGAAGAATCTCACTTGATTCAAATGTGCAGAGTACTGGAATCTAAGATGCAGGTACAGTGGCATCCGCTGGCCTCCGGTGGACAGGGCAGCAGAGAATAGCAATACACCGGTCTGCCTGAGATCTGAGGCTGGAGCTTCCCAACTTCAAGGCAGTTAAGCAGGCTACTCACCCAGCTGGCCAGTCCCCCTTCCTGCCATCTCCTACATACCTTGGCCAAGCTCTCCTCCCCGTGCTCTCCCTTCTGTTCCCTCTTCCACTCCTCTATGTATCTCCTGGAAAGACAATCAAGATTGTTACATGGGCTGGAGAGATGGCTCAGCGGTTAAGAGCACAGGCTATTCTTCCAGAGGTCCTGAGTTCAATTCCCAGCAACCGCATGGCGGCTCACAACCTAGTGAGATCCAATGCCCTCCTCTGGTGTGTTGAGGAGAACGACAGTGTACTCATATACATAAAATTAATAAATTAAAAAAAAAAAGATAGTTACAGGCTTATACTTTGCATTGATAACCTTCCTTGTTTCTGAGCCCTATGAGAGCCCAGGCTGGCCTTGAATTTACTGTGCACCTGAGGATGACCTTGAATTTTTGTTTCTCCTTTATCAGTCTGCTTCAGACTGCAGAGATTACCAGAGTGTGCTATCACACTCAGCTTGATAAAATCTTTAGATGATTGTCTACTTCATATCTTGATCCCCTTAAGGAAAAACAATAGAGTCAAGTCACCCTGCCTTTAAAAAAAAGATTTGTGTATGTGTGTGTGTGTGTGTGTGTGTGCGCGTGTGTGCGCTCGCGTGCATATGGGTATGTGCACCTATGCATGGTGCGTGTGCCTGTGTGTAGGGGTGTGTGCAGAGCCAGAAGAGTGCATGGGATCCCTCTGACCTGGAGATTCAGTAATGAGGAAGTGCTAGGATCTGAATGCCTATCCTTGGTTGATCAGCAAGCACTCAAACACTCAGCCAGCACTCCAATTCCACTTTAATGTATTTTAAAAAGATTTGTTTTGCTGCTGCTTCTTCCTCTTCTCTTCTTCCTCCTTCTCTTCTTCCTCTTCCTCCTCCTTCTCCTCTCCCTCCTTCTGAAGACTGGCCAATGAGGATACCTGTGCAGCAGGAGGGCCCAGAGAACCCAGGTACCCAGGATTAGGAGGCAGCAGTGACTTCCACCGAGGATTCATCAGCTCTTTCAGGGGCCCACAGTCATTGGCCATGGGGCTCATGGGATAAAACAGAAGACAAAGAGTGGATCTAAGCTGGGAAAATAGCAACAACAAAAACAACATGAAGGGGCTGGAGAGATGGCTTGGTGATGAAGAGCACTGGCTGCTCTTCCAGAGGTCATGAGTAACCCAGCAACCACATGGTGGCTCACAGTCATCTGTAATTGCATCCAATGCCCTCTTCCAGTGTGTCAGCGGCAGTGTGCTGATACACATAAAATAAAAATATAAATCTTTTTTAAAGAAGAAAACAACATGAAGATCAAGTTCCTGAGGAGTTCTACCTGTTCTCCCTGCCCATTAAGGAATCTGAGATTATTGACTTTTTCCTGGGCACAGTCCTAAAAGATGAGGTTTTGAAGATCCCGCCAGTGTAGACACAGTCTGGGGCTGGACAGTAGACCAAGTTCAAGGCTTTTGTCCATATTGAGGACTACCATGGTTGTATGGCTCTTGGTATGAAGTGCTCCAAGGAGGAGCCTTTGCCATCTGAGGGGCCATCATTTTGGCCAAGCTTTCCATCATCCCTGTGCCGAGAGGCTCCTGAAGGAACAAGCTCTACACTGTTCCCAGCAAGGTGACAGGCTGCTATGGCTCAGTGTTGGTGAGTCTTGTCCCTGCCCCCAGGGGCACAGACATCTCTTTGCTTCTTTTTGTTTGTTTTGCTTTAAAGAAAGGGTTTGGTTTTGGCTCCCAGTTCAAGGGAACAGTCTATAATAGTGGGGAAGTCAGGAGCTTGAGACAGCTGGTCACATCACAGTCACAGTCAGGAAGCTGGAGATGAACATAAGCCATTTCACTTTAACAACTGTTCTCCTCTCCCCTGTGATAATTCAAGGCCTCTCAACATGGGTTCCCTAGTCACCACCCACAAGAATATCAGGTTGCACGAGGAGCCTTTATTATCTTAGAGATATTTAGACATCTCTCTCAGGAGCCACCAGAGAATAATATCAGGGCTTGGATTTCAGGCTGGCTGACAGGCACTGCCCTGCCCTTTCTGTGCCCACTTCCTCTGGCCGAGGTCAGACCGTGGACTCCCATCGAGAGGACTGCAGAAGCCTGTGCTCCCCAGACCAGTCTCTTAGAACACAGTCCTCCTCCCTCTATGCCAAAACACTTCCTTGCATTCCCGTGACCTCTTCAGGGAAATACAAGTAGCAGGCTGTTTAAAGTCCTTTCATTCCTGGGCTTTGTCCAAAACTCTCAACTCCTGCTGACCTGTCCCCCTTCCAGACACAGGTCGCAGAAGGCATTCTCCTCTCCTGTTCCTGTGACTTTGCCACAGTGACACCTTCTCAGTGTTCCCACCTCAGCTATCTGTCCTTCCACACCTGCTAATAGTTTTTGTTTTCTTTTTTTTTTTTTTAAGACAAGGCCTCACCATAGCCAAGGTTAACCTGAAACTTTCGAGGTAGCCTAGATTGGCCTCCAACCCAAGACAACCATACCCCAGCCTCTTAAGTGCTGGGGTTATAGGCGTGAGCCTCCAGGCCTGTCTTCTCTCAGTTCTTAAACATTTGCTCTCTCTACAAAGCTTTCTCCATGCCAAGCAGTGGAATTAGTTGCTCCTGAGCTGGGATGCTTCATGCCTTCTTCTAGCCAATCTAAACAAGGTTCTCTCTCTCTCTCTCCTCTTCCTTCCTCCAATTTTTTTTGTTTGTGTATTTAATATAATAAATAAATAATTTATTGTTTCTCATGGTATGGTAGGAAACGGGGTGGCTTCTCAAGGCAAGAAGAACAAGAAGCCTTTATTAAAATGCTATCCGCCTAGAGCACTTTTTTAGTACAGTTTGGCTTTCTTTTTTTTGTTTTTTTTTGTTTGTTTGTTTGTTTGTTTGTTTTTGTTTTTTTCAAAACAGGGTTTCTCTGTGTAGCCCTAGTTGTCCTGGAACTCACTCTGTAGACCAGGCTGGCCTCGAACTCAGAAATCTGCCTGCCTCTGCCTCCCAAGTGCTGGGATTAAAGGCGTGCACTACCACCGCCCGGTTAGTTTGTCTTTCTTTTGGGTAGCTCCCTGCAGGCTGGTGTGGGACACTGGCTCTTGTGGGGAGGATGATCTGGGGTCCAGGACTCACCCCGGCTGTTTGGCCATTGGCCCCAATTCCCTTCTCTTAGTCAATACAGATTACCAATAACATTTTGTTGTTGTTTATTGTTATCTCCTAGTATATGTGTACTTGGGGAAATTGTGAATGTGTGTGCGTGTGGGATGTGCACGTGCACATTTGTTGTATGAATGGTTGCTAGGCCTTAGAGCTAGATAGCTGGGCTTGAATTATCCCTGTTCTGTTTCCTAGCTAAGTGGCTCAGTATGACGAAGGTGCTAAGATGTATTGATGCATGGAAATCCTGTTACTGGAGGAATGACAAACCCAGAAGCCTTTCTGAAATAGAAGGTATCTAGACAGGAATCAAGTCTCAAGACACCTGTAGGTTAATACAGAGGTCAAGTTGCTTTGAGAGAGACCGGCCATTAAATTCCATTATAGGAAAATTACCTATGAGAGTTAGAGGTTCTTCTCAGGTTTCAGCTCAGCGATCCTAGGAGTCCCACACTCTGAGTGTGGTGAATTCTGGAGATAAGATATCAGCTGGAGACCCACCTGGGAGATACTCTTGAGATGCATAGCAAGCAGACTCTGGGTCAATGAAAGGTCTCCTGACTGTTGCCAAGCCCAGTGACCCAAGTTAGATTCCCAGAACTCACACGGTGGAAGGAGAGAGAAACAACTCCCACAAGCCGTTCTTTGACCTCCACATATGCACTGTGGCACTTGGACCATACGTATAATAAGTGTAATTTAAAAAACAAGTCACCTGATGTGGTGGCACACACTTTTAGTCCCAGCACTTGGGAGGCAGAGGCAGGCAGATTTCTGAGTTCCAGGCCAGCCTGGTCTACGGAGTGAGTTCCAGGACAGCCAGGGCTACACAGAGAAACCCTGTCTCGAAAAACCAAAAAAAAAAAAAAAAAAGACTTTCCTGTACGACTCTTTTTTTTTAAAAGATTTATTTATTTATTATTTATTATATGTGAGTACACTGTAGCTGTCTTCAGACACTCCAGAAGAGGGTGTCAGATCTTGTTTCAGATGGTTGTGAGCCACCATGTGGTTGCTGGGATTTGAACTCAGGACCTTCAGAAGACCAGTCGGTGCTCCTACCCACTGAGCCATCTCTCCAGCCCCCCACTCCATACAACTCTTTAAAGCTCCACAGAATAACCAGGCACAGCGGTGTGCGCCTAGAATCCTAGTACTTGGGAGGCAGAAGCAGGAAAGTCAGAAATTCAAGGTCATCTTTGACCAATGAGTGAGTCTGAGGCCAATCTGCGATACGTGAGATCCTGTCTCGATATAACTAAAAAGGAAAGTCTCATACCCAAAGTGTGTGTGTGTGTGTGTGTGTGTGTGTGTGTGTTTTAATTTTTAAAAATAACATATCATATACAAATAAATGCTGTGGGATTACAGTTCAATAGTCTAGCATTGTCTAATTTGTGCAAAGTCCTGGGTTCAATTCTCAGCACTGAATGTGGTACTTCAGCCCACACCTGTAATGTACTCTGAAAGATGTATTAAGAGAATGACCCAGGATTAGAGAGTGAGGTACAATGGATCTTCAGTTCAAGGTTAGCCTGGGCTACAAACTGAGAGCCTGTCTCAATCCTTGCTCCTTCCAACCCCAAAATAAATAACATAAAATGTATTCAGAGGCTATGGGCATCACTTAGTAGAGCACTTCTTAGCATGCATGAAGCCTAGGTTTGATCCCCACACACCACAAAAACCAGGCATGTAACCCCAGAATTTGGAAGGTAAAGGTGGGAGGATCAGGAGTTCAAGATCATTCCCGATTACATATTGAGCTTAAGTTTGAGGCCAAACTTAAGTACACGAGACTCTGCTTCAACACACACACACACACACACACACACACACACACACACACACAACCAAACCTCAGAGGCTATACTAAGATGGCAAAGCTGGTAACCTTGTATGTAAACATGAGAACCTGGGTTCAGAGCCTAGCACCCACATTCAAAACAAAACAAAACAAAAACAAAAACAAAAACCGAACCAAAATAAAAACAAAAAAACAAAAAAGCCAGTCATCATATCACATGGGTCTCTGGACGGAACACAGGTGGATGATCAGGCTTCTCCGTTAGAGCCTTAATCACTCACCAGTCTTGTTGATCCAAGGAATCTAGACCTAAAAGTAAATACATATGTAACATTAAAAAGTATAAAAGCATGGAATGTGGTTATAGTTCCATTCAGTGTTTGTCGTGTGTGTGTGTGTGTGTGTGTGTGTGTGTGTGTGTGTGTGTGTGTGTTAAGCCCCAGAACTGAAGAAACCAGGTGTGGTCCCACATAGTCACATCCCAGAAGTCAGAAAGTGAGGCAGATCAGTATTCAGGCACATGCTTGGCTCCACGGAATCAGTGTGAGACTGGCCTGTGCTATAAGAGACCCTGGAGACTGAACCCAAGGTTTTGTGCATGCTAAGCAAGCATTTTATCAACTGGGCTACATTCCTAGCCTAAGACTCTATTTTAAATAACACCTCCATCCCCCACCCCTCAAAATAAGGAAGAGGATATTTAAAGCAGAATATAAAAACACCAAAATTGGAATAAACAGTACATTGTTCCTTAGCAAGGAAGCAGTATATTATAGAAATTGTAGAAATTCAAGTTCAATGTGTATACCTCCATTTAAAAGCTTTTTTTGTTTGTTTTTTAAACTGGGGGGGTTGGCGGGGAGGCATGCCTTTAGTCCCAGCACTTGGGAGGCAGAGACAGGTGGATTTCTGAATTCGAGGCCAGCCTGGTCTACAGAGTGAGTTCCAGGACAGCCAGGGCTACACAGAGAAACCCTGTTTCTAAAAACTAAACAAACAAACAAACAAACAAACAAACTGGGGGGGGGGCTTGATTGGAACAATGCTCATCTGGTTTATGGAAGGACAGAGGATTGCTCACTGCCCGAGGTCACGTAACCAGCCCAAGTCCAGTCATCCTGGTTCCCAGAGTAAAGGCCACTCAGGCCTCCCTTCCTTCCTTCAGACAGCTGTTAACCTCAGCCAGTTCCCATCCTTGCCCCACCCCCAGGAATGGGACTGCATTGACAAACCTGCTAAACTTGCCCTGGTCTTGTTCTTCAGGGTCTCAGTTCCCAAGAAGGACTAAAAGCTGCTGATGTGGTATGACCTAGCCACCACTTACATACAGTGTATTCTGTGCCAGACACTGGTCTGAACATGGGCTGGTTAGCTGATTCAGAGACAACTCTGAATGGGAAGTTCTATTACTGACATCATGAATCCATTTCATAATGAGGAAATGGAAGCTCACAGAGCCAATAATTTGCATGTCTGGTGAGCAGCCGGGCTGGGACGGGAGCACAAAGTGCCTGGCTTCAGGGTCTGTGTCCTCAAGCACCACCCAAGGCCCAGTTCTGCCTTTTTCACAGATGCTCACAGGCTAGGCCACAGGCAGCTGCCGGCTCACGAGAGATGGGCTGACATAAACCGGTCTCGGTAGGAAGACTGCGCCAGAATCCATTCCAGTCATACTATTTTAGGCCCTTTAAAAGAAAAAAAAAAATGGTTTTGTATCTTTAGGTCAGCCTGTGACTAAGTTCTGTCAACTAAAGAGTCTATGTTTATGGAATGTCTGTGGGAACTGGTTCTCAAGCCATCCCTGGCAGGCATAGGCCCCATGGACACCTGGAAGAGCAGAGACTGGAAAACTGAGGAACTGTTGGCCATTACTGGAAAGGTGGAGTCCCTCAGGGGTCAGAGTTCCCATTCTAAAGTCAGTCTCACATTTAAAGCTTCTGCAGAGGTCCTCAGCTTGTCTTTGTCCTAGGGAGACTGCCTCCTTTTTGGTTTTTCAAGACAGGGTTTCTCTGTGTAGCCCTGGCTGTCATGGAACTCACTCTGTAGACCAGGCTGGCCTCGAACTCAGAAATCCACCCGCCTCTGCCTGCCAAGTGCTGGGATTAAAGGTGTGTGCCACCACCGCCTGGCTGAGACTGCCTTCTCTTGACTCCCAGGGAGCTTACTAAGGCTTGAGAACACCCTCATTTTCTCTTAGAGGGCCACACTTCTCCCATTTGCCAGCCATTAAGAACACCTCTGCCACACCCGTCAGCCACTAAGACTTTCTGCACGGTTTCATGGAGGTGAGTGTATGGAGTGAGCCCTCTGAAACCAGGAGCCAAAATAAATTCTCCTTGAATTGGTCCAAGATGTGTCTCAGGGTTGGGCCAACAACCTGGCCTTACCCAATCAGAATCTTCCAGATATCTCTGACCATAAGGGATTGGTGTACCTATCTATCAGCCAAGAGCCTAGGCTCTTGCTTTGGAAAATTTGGTCCCTTGATGTCTTCTGGGAGGACATGCAAGCTCCATGAGGCTGCTCCATGGCTTAGAATCTTGCCATTAGGAGGTGGCATGGTGCCGGGCAGTGGTGGTGCACGCCTTTAATCTCAGCACTTAGGAGGCAGAGGCAGGAGGATCCCTATGAGTTTGAAGCCAGCCCCGTCTACATAGTGAGTTCTAAGACATCCAGGACTAAATAGAGATCAGGTCTCAAACAAACAAAAACAAACAAAAAAACAACTCCCAACCACACACCCCCTCAAAAGAAGAAGAAATAGCAAAGCAAACACAGCTAAAATAAAGTTCTATTAAAAAAATAATAACAAATCTTGCAATGGAGCCTGGGGTTGTAGCTTCATGGTGGACACTCGCTTAGTATGTATGAGGTCCTAGGTTCCATCCCAGGCATTAACAAACAAAACAATACTCCTATTGTTTTCAGGGCACAGGGAATCTGCAGCCAACACCTGTGTTGAATTCCAACCTTCCCCTTCAATGTCATCTTTTCCTCAGAAGTCCTAGCATCTGAGGGTTTCCCTGAAAGTGGTGATCTTTGGCCTTTCTAAGAAAACTCTGGTTCATTCATTTTTATGATTTTTTTTTAAAAGATGGGATTTCCTGTAGCCTAGATTGTACTCTGATTCCTTATATTGCTAAGGATGATCTTGAAATCCTTGTTTTTCTTCTATTTAGCAACACCTGGATTACATCTGTGCACCACAATGCCTGTTTTATGCAGTATGGGGCTAGAACCCAAGGCAAGTACTCTTTAGAGCAGAATTACCCCAGGCCTGCTTCATCAGTTCAGACGGATACCATTTCCACTGCCAAGTCTTCCCTGGGCCTCCCAAGCACACCATGTGGTTAGTCATTAATCACTCGTGACTATGGCTGGTACCTAATCCCAACCCGTGAATAACGCTCTCCTAGTGGTTGACACCTAATCAGTCATGAATATGGCTCTCTTGGTTGGTAAAATACTGTCTGGAATGTTTTCATATTGGTTAGTAAACAGTGGCTTCCCCTGGTCCATCAAGATTTCGTCATTTTCCTGCCAACCAAAAGGGGGAATCGGGGAGCAGAAGCCAGATGCAGCAGGTGGCTTGGAACCCTACCCCACTACCCCGCTAACCCAGTACTAATTCCTAGTTCATTAGTGGCCAGGAGCCCAGCTCTACCAGTTGTTAAAAGTTGGCAATACCATCCTGCTTATTGCTCTTCTGGATTCTCTTTTTTCTTTCTTTCTTTCTTTTTTTTTTTTTTTTGAGACAGGTTTTCTCTGTTCTGGAACTCTGTAGACCAGGCTGCCTGCCTCCCAAGTGCTAGGTTTGGGGATTAAAGGTAAAATACCACCAAGTGGCTTCTTTCCTTTTTAAAAATAAAGGCATGTTTTTAGTCCCAGAACTGAGGAGAAAGAAGTAGGTGGATCTCTGAGAGTTCGAGGCTAGCCTGGTCTACATAGCAAGTTCCAGGCCAGTTGGGGCTATATTGAGATCCTGTCTCAAACAAAAAAAAAACAACAAAACCAAAAAAGGTGTGTGTGTGTGTGTGTATGTGTGTGTGCGCGCGCACCATATGAGGGCAGGCAACTGTTGAGGCAAGAAAAGGATGTCTGATCCTCGAGACCCCTAGAGCTGGAGTCTCAGATGGTTTGAGCTGACTAGTGTGGGTGCTGGGAACTGAACTTTGCTCTTAGTATGTACAGGAAGCACTCCTAGCCACTGAGCCATCTCAGGAGCCCCTTGCCCTGGATTCTAAGTCCTGAGTTTCCTTGTCTGTTAGCTCCAGCAGACCAAAGCTCCTTGCAGACAGAAACACCCCTTTCTTGTTAGCTCTGTACTTTGTATAGACTGGTGGCTCAGTGAATGTTGACCTACGGACAGATAGACTGACTGAACAAATGATATCATTGAACAATATGGGCCTCTTCCCCTTGAGTCTGGACTCTGGAACTTTCCCAGACTGCCTTGGACACCTTGTTCTTTGCCCTTATTTTATGGCTCTTGTTTCTCAATCCCGACAGGAAGTTTCTGCCACCTGCTTTAGTCTGCCTCCAACCTGGCCAGCTCCACTCTGCCTCTTATAAAATGTGGAAAACTAAACGCCAGCCCTTCTACCAACACTTGATTGTTACGTGTGGAAGGTCATTCAGTGCTCACTGAGTCTGGGATGCCTGACTTACAGAGGTTTATATGGGATTGTCCAAATTTTAACATGGAAAGTCCTTTGTCCTGGGAACCCTTCCTCTCTGGCAAATGGGGACAGTTGGTCACCCTGGCACTAAGGGTCATTCTGTGTAGATAATGGAGAGGATATTGTCCCAAAGGATCTTTTTTTCTATTCCCAGTGTTTAGCACAGCGCCTGGCCCACTATGTCTTACCCCGATTTGTCTATTACTGGCCATGGAAAATCTTACCACCTCTCAGTTTCCCTAAGAAGAAAGTGAACTACTGCTTTTCCATGAAGCTTTCCCTGATACGAAGTAGAACAGTTTGCAACCTGGTGCCTGCCTTGGCCTCTCAAATGCCTGGCTTGCAATTTTTAATCATCATGTATTATTCAGAACACTTATATTTTGTTCTGTAACTGTAATTATTCCTCCTCTGCTTTATCTGGAGATTGAGCCGAAAATTGAAAATCAATGGGCAACACCCATAAATTTCACTTAGTTGAGAACTAACTCCAGGCCCCTATGGGAAGAAATGGCAACCAGAACATGTCAGGAAGTCCAAAGTTATCTGTGCTTGGCAGTGCTGCCTACAATCTTAGCTACTGGGAAGGCTGAGGCAGGAGGATCACCGATTCAAGATCAGCCTGGGCTATGGAGCAAGGTCAAGGAAATGTAATGAGACTCTATTTCAAGGTAATAGGAGAAAAAAGATGACAGGTTGGTGGTGGCGTATGCTTTTAATCCCAGCACTTGAGAGGCTGATGGGCGGATCTCTGAGTTCAAGGCCAGCTTGGTCTACAGAGCAAGGAGAGAGGATGTTCTGCTAAAGCAAGCATGTGAAAGGACACGTGATGAAAGACTCTTTGCTAACATGTACTGGTCCGCCTTCCATTGCATATTTGAGCTGCATTTGTTGGGACACCAGAGAAAGCACTGGTGTGCTGCAGTTTCTTGCTGCTTCCAAGGACCAGGCTGATTGGAATCTAAGGTACTTTAAGGTATGTGGAGGACAGGTGATGTTTGGAGGGTATAAATAGGACTCAAGGGATAGTGACAAAAGCTCATTTATAGAGCTGGCTGTGCAAGGCTTGGGGCTGGCAGCTTTGCTGCTCTTCACTTCCCTGAGAGAGACATAGCTGAGAACTTCTGGTGTTCCTCCTGGTACTTCCTGAAAACTCAAGCCCAGGCTGAAGCCTGGCTGTCTCTAGGTTGTGTCACTGCTGTTGTTAACCCAACTCTACCAAACTGGACTGCTAGTGTATCTGTGAAGTGTTTGCCAATGGATCGAGCGGCCGATGCCTGCTGACCTGTGCCCGGGGGGGGGGGGGGGGAGGAGGTTAAAGCATTTAGGACATAAAATAAATAAATAAATCTTTTTTTTTAAAAAAAAAAAGGGCAGGAGAGATGGCTCAGCGGTTAAGAGCGCTAACCGCTCTTCCAGAGGTCCTGAATTCAATTCCTAGCAACCACATGGTGGCTCACAACCATCTGTAATGGGATCTGATGCCCTCTTCTGGTGTGTCTGAAGAAAGCAATGGTGTACTCACCTACATAAAACAAATAAATAAATCTTTAAAGCATTTAGGAACCATCATTAAAAATAGGATTTGAAAAAAAATTAAAGTTACAAGACCTTATCTCAAAAAAACAAAAAACGAGCCGGGCAGTGGTGGTGTACACCTTTAATCCTAGCACTTGGGAGGCAGAAGCAGGCAGATCTCTGAGTTCGAGGCAGCCTGGTCTACAAAGTGAGATCCAGGACAGCCAGGGCTATACAGAGAAACCCTGTCTCGAAAACAACAACAACAAAAACAAAAAAAGAGCAGGCATGGCCGGTTGTGGTGGCGTATGCCTGTAGGATTTGCATGGTAACACACACTGTTCATCCCAGCGCTCTGGAGGCAGAAACAGGAGATCTCTGTGAGCCAGCCTGCTCTACATAGAAAGGCTCTAGAAACAAACAAAAATCAAAAAGACCTGAATAAGTAGATTAATCAATTCAATTAAATTAATCAATTCAAATTCTTCTAGGCTTGTTTGTTATCTTAGAAGGGAAACTGAGAGTTACTGAAGGAAAACCATTTTGCTTTCAGATTATACCAGCCAGTTCTCTACAATATGTTCTGGCTACCTCCTGAGAATTGAAGAAAAAAAAAGTGAGACACAAAGTTTCTTTCTTTCCTCTCATGATGTTTTTGAGGGAAGATCTCCTTGTGTAGTGCATGCTGGCCTGGAAGTCGCTATGTTGGCCAGGCTGGTATCCAATTTGTAATCCTCCAATCCATCCTTCTTAGAGCTGGAATTACAAGTGTGCATTATCATGCTGGCTTCAAAGTTCCTTATATTAAGGGAAATTTATACACACAGCTATATACCTTGCATATAGATCTCTAGTATTCAATGATATAGTCTAAGAAAACAATGTTTTAATTTAAAAAATAAAAGCAAGGCCAGGTGGTGGTGGCACATACCTTTAGTCCCAGCAATTGGGAGGCAGAGGCAGGCTGATTTCTGAGTTCAAGGCCAGCCTGGTCTACAGAGTGAGTTCTAGGACAGCCAGGGCTATACAGAGAAACCCTGTCTCGAAAAACCAAAAATTAATAAATAAAATTAAATAAAAATAAAGGCAATCTGGGCATGATAGCACACATCTCTAATCTTACCATTTAGGAGACTTAGGCAGGAAAATCTGAAGTTCAAGGCCAGCCTCTTCTACATGGTGAGTTTTAGACCAGCCTAGGCTTCCTGGAATTCTAAATCAAACAAAGCAAAAAGCAGAGTTGCTTGTCTTTAGACTCTCCG
>JADRCD010221292.1:22344-35917 GCA_019843815.1 Montemys delectorum
GAGAGAGAGAGAGAGAGAGAGAGAGAGAGAGAGAGAGAGATTCCCAGCCTTTCCCTTGGTATCTGTGATTCTATCTAGCCAGGCTGAAATTGTCAAGGACTTATTTTCATTGGCTGCCAAACTTCAAGAGTGCTTCACCTTTGGGAGGGGCTTTATCTCACCTCTCTGCTGGGTCTGATCTTGGCCTGATTCCCAGGCTCTGAGAAAGGAGATAGCCTCTTTTTTTGCATGGAGGTGACACAGAGCTGCAGAGCTCTGGCCCTTAACAGTCATTCCCAGTCCTAACCAGTCACTGTCGGGACACTAAGACCAAAACTATTTGTACAATGGGAGAGACCTACCACCCCTTGTCAGGAGGTCTGACTGACTAACTCTCAGGGTTGGAGAGGGCCTGCTATCTGTGGACTTGGCTCAGGGAAAGCCCTGGCCACTGGGCAATGTGCAATGTGGAAATGATAAGTTAATGTTTACTTAACATTTCCTGTCTGCCTTGTTTACTTAGGTTACTTCACCTAGGGTTTTTTGTTTTTTGGTTTTTTTTCTTGGTGTTTTTGTTTTCGTTTTTCTCCTTGAGACACGGGTCTCTCTCTCAACACAGCCCTAGCTATCTTAAAATTCACTAGTCAAGGCTGGCCTCAAACTTCCAGAAGTCCACCTGCCTCTGCCTCTGCCTGTTGAGGGCTAGGATTAAAGGCTAGTGCCTCTAAGCCCAGTACCTCACCTGAATCTTTTTTTTTTTTTTTTCTAGACAGGGTTTCTCTGTGTAACCCTGGCTGTCCTGGAACTCACTCTGTAGACCAGGCTGGCCTCGAACTCAGAAATCCACCCGCCTCTGCCTCCCAAGTGCTGGGATTAAAGGTGTGT
Organism: Montemys delectorum; assembly: GCA_019843815.1. Classification (NCBI taxonomy): domain Eukaryota; kingdom Metazoa; phylum Chordata; class Mammalia; order Rodentia; family Muridae; genus Montemys; species Montemys delectorum. The sequence continues at coordinate 23,209 of JADRCD010221292.1, forward strand.
GCCACCACCGCCCGGCTCACCTGAAATCTTAAAGCTACTCAACCACACAGGTGTTCTAATTATTTTCCTTAGAAGGATGAAAAAACTGGGAGTCCAGAGAGAGGCCTATTTGTTTATTTGGATTTTTTTTTTTCAGTGCTGGGGTTGAACCTTAGCCTTCGAGGAAAGCACAATACCGCTGAGCTAAATCCCCATTCCCCAGTGAGAGGTTAAATGGCTTGTTCAAAAGCTTGTGACTAAGCAGTGTGTGGTGTCAGACACATGCCTGTCATCCTAGCATTCAGGAGCCTGAGACAGGAGGACTGAGAATTTGAACCCAATCTATATATAGGAAGACCCCGGTTCAGAAAACAGAAAAACAGACAAGGGGACTGGAGGGGTGGCTCTGCAGTTAAGAGCACTTACTGCTCTTGCAGGGGATGTGGGTTCAGTTCCCAGCACCCACATGCCTGCCGACAACTATGGCACCAGGCACACCATGCACACACATACACGTAGGCAAAGTACTCAAACATACAAAATCAAAATAAACACTCCTTTAAAAACAAAGCAAAGGAGGACAGCCAGGTGTGGTGCCATACGCATTTAATCCCAGCGTTTGGGAAGCAGAAACAGGTGGATCTCTACGTGTCTAAGGCCCTTGTGGTGACCCTATAGCAATTTTCCAGGTCACCCACAGCTACATAGTAGGTGTGGCTAGAGAGATGGCTTAACAATTAAGAGCCCTGGAAGCTCTTCCAGAAGACCCAGGTTCAATTTCCAGCCCCCACATGGCAGCTCTTAATGGTAGGTAACTCCAGTTTCAGGGGATCTGACACCCTCACACAGATATATGCACAGGCAAAACACCAATGAGCATAAAATAATTAATTAAAATGAAACAAATGAACAACCCCCCCTCCAAACAAACAAACAAAACAAAACAAAACAAAACAAGATACCTAAACCACTAGTAGGCAGCCAGGAGGAGACTGGAATTCCACACAGGGAGGGCTTGAGCACAGGGACCTCAAAGCCCACCCTCATCGTGATGCACTTTCTACCAGGCCATGCTTCCTCTAACAAGGCCACACCTCCTAATAGTGCCACTCCTCATGGACCGAGCATTCAAACACAGGAATCTATGGAGCCAAACCTACTCAGACCTGGGCTGATAGTCAGCAAGTCTGGGATGGGGACTGGATTAGTCTTGGAGCTGTACCACCCCAGCCTCGAGGCTGCCTTTGTCATGAAACTGTGATCATTGATCTGTGGCTCAGTTGCTTTCTCTGTAAAATGGGGAGAAAAAAAATCTCTGCTCTGTAGGAAAGCTACAAGATGAGCTGTCCCGACTGTCCCTGGACCCAATCCTCCTCTATGGTTACTATCCCAGCCCTCACCATACTAGAAGTTCCTTCCTTGGTGGACAACGCTGGAAAGCAAACCAAAACTCAAGTGGAAACAAGGCCTCTATCTGGACTTCCAACCTTTCCAAGGAGACTCCTTCTCTTGGCTATCCTAGGACTAGAGTTTCAACCAGGGCAACAGATTGTTTCTTAGTAAATTAAGCAAGGTTTAGAGTCAGTGGTGCAGGCCTGTAACCACAGAGACCCAGAAATCCAAGACAGGAGAATTATATGTTTAAGACCTGCCTAAGCTACAGGATGAGTTGAAGACCAGTTTGAACAACTAGGTGAGATCTGCTTCAGAATAAATAGGAAATGGTTGAGGATGTAGCTCAATTGACACAACAATTGTTTAACATACAAAAAGCCCTGGGTTCAGTCACCGGTACCATAGACAGGGCATGAGAGTGCACATCTGTAATCTCAGCACGGAGAGGGTAGAGGCAGGAGATTCATGGTCATCCTCAGATTCATAGTGAGTTGGAGGCCAGCCTGGAGTACTTGTGACCCTATTTCAAAACAAAACAATAAAATAACAACATTCAAAACATAAAAAATAAGCCAGGCAATGGTGGTGTACACCTTTAATTCCAGCACTCAGGAGGCTGAGGTAGGTGGATCTCTGTAGTTCAAGGACAGTCTAGGTAGGTCTACAGAGCCAGGTCCAGGACAGCCAAGACTATAAAAAGAAACCCTCTCTCAAAACAAACAAACAGATAAATAAGTGACAGATAGATAAATAATTATTATATATAATATAATATATAATATATATTAATAAATAAAGGAATTTAAAAAGGAATAAAGGGCTGGAGAAGAGGGCTTGGTGGTCAGGAGAGCATGCAGCTTTTGCAGAGGACCTGAGTTTGGTTCCCAGCACCCACACTGGGCAGCTCATAACTGCCTGTAACTCTAGTACCAGGGGATCCAACACATCTCTTGGCCTTTACAGGTACCTACACACATGTACTCATATACATAGATAAAATAAATAAATAGGCCAGATGTGATGGTGCATATCTTTAATCCCAGCACTTGAGAGAGAGGCAGGCAGATCTGACTTTGAGGCCAGCCTGGTCTACAGAGTGAGTTCCAAGACAGCCAGGGCTACACAGAGAAACCCTGTCAAACAAACAAACAAACAAACAAACAACAAAACATAAAAATAAAGTGTTAAAGGGAGTAGAGTTGCTGAGGGTTTTGCTGGGGGTACAGTGTTTAACCAGCATATCTAAGACATTGGGTTGAGCAAGAAGGGGAGAAATCACACCTGAGCCTCCGCAGTGTGACATGGAGATGAAGACTCTGCAGTGACAAGCTGACTCAGCGCGAGCCTGAGGACCTGAGGTTAAGCCCTATCATCCATATTGAATGGCTTCTCCACTGACATAATAAGTCGAATTGAGTTGAATTTATAGTAAAGAGGCAGGTTTATTGGGGCAGTTGTCTGGAGGGTTCACAGGAGGCGGGTCAGTGAAGTTGCCTGACTGGGCTGGGGCAGGGGCTTCTCAGAGGAGTATGGGGGAGTTGTGACCTGATAGTGAGGTACTGGGATTATAGACTCACTATCATGTGAGTTTAGGAACCTGTAGGTGGGTCTTAGGTCCGGTGGATACATTGGAATCTAGAACTAGAAGCTGGCTTTATCAAGCGTTTTCAGTGGGCTTTTGCAAGTACAGGCTCCTAGTCAGAAGAGAAGGTTGTCCTTCGTCCCCAAACCTCTGGCCTAACATTCCTGACCTCTTTGGGTATAGGGGTGTCGATTTACATCTGACTACTTCCTGCCGAGCCTGGAAGTTGAAGGGAGGGGATATCAGGAGTAGGCAGGGTTGTAGGCCCTATATCCTGTAGGCAGGATATAGGGGTGCAGGAACATTTGGTAAGTGGCCAGTCTAGAGATTTTGCAGATGCATTCCTGTAGGAAACAGAAGAGGCAAGGTGCTAGGAGAAAAATAGATAGATTATAACCACAGGCCCTATGAATAAGGCTAGGCATGGTGGTTTGAATATTCTTGGCCCAGGGAGTGGCCTTGTTGGAGTAGGTATGGCCTTGTTGAAGGAAGTGTGTCGTTGTAGGGGTGGGCTTTGAGATCCTCCTCCTAGCTTTCTGGAAACCAGTTTTCATCTGTTTGTCCTTGGAACAAGATGTAGAACTCTCAGCTCCTCTTGCACCATGCCTGCCTGGATTCAACCAGGCTTCTTGCCTTGATGATAATGGACTGAACCTCTGAACCCATAAGCCAGCCCCAATTAAATGTTGTCCTTTTTAAGAGTTGCCTCGGTCATGGTGTCTGTTCACAGCAATGGAAGCCTTAACTAAGGCATCATGTGAAGACCAAAGACTGTCAGAAAGAGTGGAATGGAGATGTGCCCTGGCTGTATGGGTGGAGTTCATCAGACAGTTTGTGGAGCGACCCAATATTAGTTTTCACCAGGCCGGCTTCACTGATACTGTAACAGTAGTCTTCTTCCATGAGCCTGCAAGGCCTCCCTCTTCTGCTTTGAGGAGGTCAAGGTTCTCTGTTCTGCATGGCCGCCTGGGGCCAAGCTGCTTTGAATCCAGCAGATTTCAAGGACAAACACCCGAACTTGGCCGGATTACGTATTAGGGGCAGAAGATAAAGTGGAGTTTGGGGAGAAAAAAACTTCCCCATTCGTGTACACCTGTAACTTTTAGGCCCATGGGAGTTCTGTGACCGGGAGAAGGGGAAGAGATCCACCCTCAGGAACAAGCAGGTAAGGAAACTGACGGCTGATTAACAGTACTTGCCTGGAGTCCATCTGACTGGTGGATTGGAATACTGGAACCCACGCTGCAGAGAAAGCAGTAGACTCGAGAACCTTTGTGTCATAGTAGAGGCTTGGGGAGTGATTTTGGGTTAAAAGCATGAACGTCCTTTAGTATAACTACAAACAGGGAAAGAGGGGCTTCTTTCCTCTATCCAGAAGACTAGATACGCCCGGAAGACTAGACGCATATAAATTTAGCACGAGAGGCATTTTTAAGTCTATACTTAGAAGGCAGCTAAAGGAAACTTAAAAATCTTGCTTGCGGCTACGATATTAACAGAACTCCATTTATCAATGTCAAGACTCTAAGCTTTGAAGTCTTAGTACCACAGTAACATAGGGAGGGGAAGGAATTGGACACAGTTTATTCCTCTTGTATACCTTAAATCACTTATCACCCTTTAAAAAATCTTTTCATCCTTCAACTTTCATTAATGTGCATTTAGCAACCTTAAACACTTTAGACTAGAAACCACTTTCTTTCTTAGATTCCCCACGACTTAATCTTCTGTATCCTCCAAACTTACCTAAACTTTACAACTTTCTTTTTTTTTTTTTTAAACAAATGGCACTAGTATTTATCCTAATAAGTAAGTCACTTCAATTTATGAATTTAAAGAATAGCCTTAATTCAAAGGTAACACCACTATGTGGGACTAGTGGCCATCCTGTTGAACACAGTGCAGATGGAGAGCTGCTGGTGAGTTCTTCCAAGGGCAGAGGGAAGCCCTAGGCTTGAACTGTCTCACCTGGAGTCTATCTGGGAATCTTCAAAGATGTCTACATGGAGGTGAGACACTGATACGGTCTTAAGTCGGCCTCTTTATTCCTTTCAACTCAGCAAGAAGGTGAAGGAGAAAGCTTGGCCCTATAAAACCAAGTCTGCACACTGAGAGCATTTTCTGGTTGTCCAAGTTGGCTTTCAGGGCTGACCAAAGGGCCCAGTTCTGAGGACCCAAAGAACAGTGCAGAGGGCCTTGCACACCAGAGGGGCAATGGGTCAGCGAGGGTGTGGTCACCGTGGAGGGAGAGTCGCCAGAGCTTCGAGGCTACTGTAGACCAAGCCAGGACTGCTAGACTCCAGCCGGCCGGATCTGCATCTATCCAGTTGTTTACCCTGAGACCCGGTTGGTTAGTGGGAACAGTCGTTGTAAATCAAGTTTCTTTAGATAAAGAAAAAGTAAAAAGTTACTTTGAGACCTGTTTTCTGAGTCTGATAACAAGGTAGTAGACAGGGTAGTGGCAGGCTAGGAGAGTGAGGCTTGAAGCTTGATTTTTAGACAGGAGGAGGACTGAGAAGGCAGCGGAAGCCTTGTTTCTGCTGTTAAACTGATCTTCAAACCCATCAGAGACCTGAGAAGTGCAGACCAAACAGCTTCTGACTGTTAAAAGTGAGAGACTTAGCAGCTGCCCTTGTCTCCAGGTTCCTCTGGGATCAGTGTGGCATCAGTCTGTGGCTGCCAGGCCCTGACAGACTTTTCTGTGAAACAAGAATTTGGGAAGGCTGCCCTGTCTTTGACTAGTCAGTCAGTATTCCAGCGTCCTGCCTGCCTACAGACTGGACAGTATGCTATCCGCAGTTGAGGCAAAGGGCAGTCTTTTGCCCTGTGGCCAGTTTTGCAGCAAGCTTTAGGTAGAAGTTCTTCTGTGCCCATCATCTTTAGAGATTAGGGGAGCTGCGGGGAGCCAATGCCTCTCTATCACAAAAAGTTTCTTTTCTTTTTAAAAATTTATTTATTTTATTTTATGTGTATGAGTACACTGTAGCTGTACAGATGGCCATGAGCCATCATGTGTGTGGCTGCTGGGAATTGAACTCAGGACCTCTGCTCGCTCTGGCCTTGCTTGCTTTTAAATGTTTAAATATCCATCAGGCTTGAGGGCCAGGACCTACCAAGTATGTTTGAGTTAAACAACCTTTGTCTGGCAGCCAGGCAGTGGTGGCACATGCCTTTAATCCCAGCACTTGGGAGGCAGAGGCAGGTGGATTTCTGAGTTCGAGGCCAGCCTGGTCTACAGAGTGAGTTCCAGGACAGCTAGGGCTACCCAGAGAAACAAAACCCTTTGTCTGTTTTTAGTTTTCTGCTCTAAACTGTACTAAGACTAGGCCTTCAGGTTCCATTCCTTTTAGGTTTGAGCCTTAAAAATGACAATTTTGGATTTAAGCTCTTTTAGTATCAAATAAAACTTTTAATCATAGATATAGCCAAAGAGACTAGCAATTTTATTACACTATTATACGACACTGGAGGTTTTTGTTTATTTGTTTGTTTATTTGTTGTTTTTTGGTATAGCTTAGTTTATCCAAACAGCTAAAACTTAAAAGACAGAAAAACTAGATAAACATTATTATGAATTGTATTAGACCTTAGAAGTTTATAGATCTTGATTATTAAATATACCTTATTTATCAAACATTTGTTGTTATCTGCATTTTTAGCAGCTTGATGTTCAGCAATTAGCAAAGGCTCAAGTAGTTATCTTAAATTAGTTTTTATTAATTTGATGGATCTTTATAATCTTTGTTTTGTTTTGTTGGTTTTTTGTTTTGTTTTGTTTTTGTTTTTTTCTGAGACAGAGTTTCTCTGTGTAGCCCTGGCTGTCCTGGAACTCACTCTGTAGACCAGGCTGGCCTCGAACTTAGAAATCCACCTGCCTCTGCCTCCCAAGTGCTGGGACTAAAGGCGTGCGCCACCCCTGCTCGGCAAACTTTTTAAAATATATATATATATTTTTAATTCCTCTCTCATATGTTACATTCTGACCACAGTTACCACTCCCTCCTCTGGTGATCAGAACTCTTGGTTCTCCTGCTTTGGGACTCTAGGACTTACATTAGGCTCTCTCTTTCTTGGAGTTTCCCCGGCCTTAGACTTACACAGAGCTATGCTGCTGGCTGTGGATGTGCTATTGATCCTATTCTTTGGAGTGCTCTAGTCATTTAGAACTCTCTACCTCTCTATGATTGTCTGCTACCAAGTCTGTAATTTGGATGGCAAAGACCTAGGTTAGGACAGGTGAAGTCATGTGTATCGACTCTGGCAGGCTGCTCTAAACGGAAGCTGTGCTTTCATGAGCTGCTATAATGCAATCACTGGCCTCTAGCACAATGCCCGACACATACTTTGCATTCTGTGTTGTTGTCATCCTCGTTGTCATCGTCATTGTTGTTGTTGTTTGAGACAGGATTTTCCCATGGAGCCCTGGCTGTCCAGAATTTGCTCTGTAGACCAGGCTGGTCTTGAACTCAGAGATTCACTTGCCGAGGCTTCCTGAGTGCTGCCACCACCTGGCTGCATTCTGTGTGTATTTAATAAATAAATGGATGAATGTTTACTTGCCCATAACCCCTTCATAAAAACAGGGCCATATTTGGCTTATTTCTGTGTCCCCTGTGTTGGGAAGAACACCAGGCACACTGGAATACTTAATAAATGCTAGTTGTCTGACTCAGTGAGATAATAGAGCTGAGCTGGAGAATCATTGTCCTGGGGCTGCAAACCACAAGGTGATTAGGACTTGGTAATGGAGGATCAGCTGACACCAGCTGAATCTTAGTTTCTGAGGAGAGAAGAGCCAGAGGACTTTTTACTTTGGGCTATTATGCTATGGGAAAGGCCCCGTCTCTGGAGTGTTGTTTTATTTTGTTTTAATGCTTATTTACTCATGTGTCCATGCATGTCATAGCACAAGAAGAGGAGTCAGTTCTCTCCTTCTGCCATGTGGTTTCTAGTGCTCGAACTCAGGTTGTCAGGTTTGGCAACAAGAGCCTGTACCTGTTGAGCCATCTCACTCAACCTAGACGTATTTTTGCCTAAAAATTTGACTCTGGTTTGGCACCATGGTGCATGCCTTTATCTCTAGCACTCCTTAGGGGGGGCATGGCAGAAAGTCAAAGAGTAGCCTGGCTAGCTAGATGTTATGTGTAGCTTTTTGCTATCCTGCCTAAACTCTGGGAAGGGACCTTGCTACAAGCCCTCACCCAGCTTCCCTTGAATCCACAGATAAAACACACACACACACACACACACACAGTTGTTCCTTTTCTTTTTCTTTTTAATTATTTACTTTTATTTCATGAGCATTGGTGTTTTGCCTGCATGTATGTCTGAGTGTGAGGGTGTCAAATCTTGGAGTTACAGACAGTTGTGAGCCACCATGTGGTTGCTGGGAATTGAACTCAGGACCTCTGGATGAGGAGTCTGTGCTCTTTACTGCTAAGGCACCTCTCCAGCACCCAGTTGTTCCTTTTTAACTTACCTTCTTGGCACAATTGCTGGGCGCTACTATTTTCTACTGGGGAAAGGGTTCCATTAACAATATTCTTATCTCTGCTTCTCCCATCTGCCCTAAACTTTACTTGCTAGGATACATCTAGTCTCAGCCTAACATACCTGATTATCTGTCTGTAGGAGTGGCTTGTGTTGCTATTCCTTCCAAGACCTCACATGGCTGCTTGGTTCTCTCTCTCCAAAGCATGGCAAACTATCCTTTCCTCCCTCGAATTGGTCTCTTTTTCCTCCAGGGACCCGGAAGTCCTGACTATTCCTTCTGCCCAGCAATTGACTCATGGCTTTCTTTACTGACAGATCAAGAACCAATCTGGGACAGGACCTTAGCATCAGCACCATCCCTACAGCTAGCTAGACTTGTTAAAATCGGCAAGGTCTGGGTTCATTGAGAGATCTGAAGTAAAACAGTGAAGACAAATAAGGAGGACACCTGACAGACCAACTTCTGGTCTCCACATGGGCACATGTGCACTTGCAACTAGTCACTACACACACATATACACTAAAAAAAAAAAAAAAAAAAAATGCATCTGGACCATTGAAGTGGCCCAGCAGGTAAAGGTGCTTGCCCCCAAGCCTAATGACAGAGTCCAGTCCTCAGGATCCACAGGTTAGAAGGAGAGAATCCTCTTTCCCAATCTGCCTCCACCCTCCACACACTCCACTTACACGATGGTACTTTCTCTAAACTAGATAGAGGATAGACAGGTAGGTAGATAGAAAGATGATAAAGTGTAATAAAAATTAAATCCAGGGCTGGTGAGATGGCTCAGTGGAGAAGAGCACCGACTGTTCTTCCGAAGGTCCTAAGTTCAAATCCAGAAACCACATGGTGGCTCACAATCACCCATAATGAGATCTGACGACCCCTTCTGGTGTGTCTGAAGACAGCTACAATGTACTTACATATAATAAATAAATAAATCTTTAAAAAAATAAAAAAATGATAAAGTAAAAGTAAAAATTGTATTTGCCTGGGCAGTGGTGGTGCATGCCTTTAATCTCAGTACTTGGGAGGCAGATTTCTGAGTTCGAGGCCAGCCTGGTATACAGAGTGAGTTCCAAGACAGCCAGGGCTGCACAGAGAAACCCTGTCTCGATAAACCAAAAACCAACCAACCAACCAACCAAACAAACAAACAAACAAAAATTGTATCTGAAAGCTGGTGGTCAAGGCATGTCTCTAATCATAGCACTTGAGAGGCAGAGGCAGATAAGTCTCTGTGAATTTGAGACCAGGCTGATCTACAGAGTGAGATCCTATCTTTAAAAAAATAAATGCCCAGGCAGTGATGGCACACACCTATAATCCCAGCACTTGGGAGGCAGAGGCAGGTGGATTTCTGAGTTCGAGGCCAGCCTGGTCTACAGAGTGAGTTCCAGGACAACCAGGACTACACAGAGAAACCCTGTCTCGAAAAACAAACAAACAAAAAAGCATCTAAGTTGAATAAAGTCGCTCAAGCTTATAATCCTAGCACTTGGGAGGATTGCCCTGCAATTTTGAGACCAGTCTGGGCTATAGTACCAGTTTCAGGACAATATGTGCAAGTAGTGTATACTGTGCACATTGTATTAGGTAATTTAGAGGGAGTTTCAATAAAGAGACTGTGCATTGTTCCCTCTCTGTCTCTCTTTGACATGGTTTCTCTGTATAGGCGTGGCTAGCCTGGAGCCATCTATATAGACCTGGCTGACCTAACACACAGAGCTCTGCCTGCTTCTGCGTCCCAAGTGCTGCTATTAAAGGCTTGTGTACACCTGTGCAACCTTCCGTGTTTCTGCAATTCTGAGGCTGGGACCCAGACTGCTCAGGAGGTTAATCATTAGCCTCCCAGATGACCTGTGGGGCATCCAGGAAATGACCTTCACTGTGCAATCAAGAAGCCTACAGTGTATGAGCCACTGAGGGCTGGGTGCCACAAATCCAGGAGTGGGGCCGTCTGTTAATCTTCCCAGAATGATTTCAAGGGCACTTTTCCCCATTGGTCTCTGAAATTCCAGGGATCCTAACTCCTGGATTTAATTTTTTTTCTCCTCCATGCTGATAAGCTATTATGTGCAACCTCGAACCATCCCAGCAGCCTGTCCTAACGCACAGATGAGCCTGAGCCTTTTATTCTTTTGAAAGCAAGTTCAGCCCCCAACACCCTCTTTAAAATGTAAATGACCCTGAGAAGTTCTAAATGATTAGCTGGATTGTGTGAAAGTTTTTCCCAGGCCACAGATAGCCTAAGAGGCTTTTTTAGTGGGGTGTGGGGAACAGAGAGCCTGGAGCTGGGGAGGTTCCCAGGTGCTCAAGTGTTTTTTTTTCCCCCCATAGGCTGTTTTCCTAGAGTTGCTGCTGAGCAGTGTCGCACAGCTAGCCTGGCCTGCAGTTGATGCTGAGGCAGTTGATGCTTTGACAAGTTCAAAGCCTGCCTGGGCTGTACAGTGAATTTAAGACTGGCCTGGCAACTAGCAGAGATCTTGTCTCAAAAAAAAAGAAAGTACAAAAAGGGGCTGGGGATATAACTATCCATAGCCTGGGTCTTGGGTTTCTTTTTCTTTTTCTTTTTCTTTTTCTTTTTTTTTCGAGACAGGGTTTCTCTGTGTAGCCCTGGCTGTCCTGGAACTCACTCTGTAGACCAGGCTAGCCTCGAACTCAGAAATCCACTTGCCTCTGCCTCCCAAGTGCTGGGATTAAAGGTGTGTGCCACCACTGCCTGGACATACTGAAGTTTTATGCCTGTTTGACAGAAGGGTAAACTGAGGAAGAGTCACTACTGCACAGAGCACCAACTGTATAGGGAGCCCCTTTGTGTTTTCTCCTCAGCCTGCAGAGTCAGGCTGGGGCAGTGAGTGACCCTTTCTGACTCTCTCCAGAGGACTTGATGAGAAATCTGAAGAGTGCATCAGGCCTGGAAAGTGCATCAGACCTGACCTGTATTGCTGCCCTTAATTGTTGTGTAAAATCCTTTTTATTGAATTATCACCGTGTAATGGAAGAGTCAGTGAAGAGTCATCACCGAGTTCCAAGGCCAGTGCTTGCTGGGCAAAAGAAAGCAAAGCCCCAAAGACTCCTTGCACCCAGCAATGATATAAAATATGTATTTTTATGTAACTAGGAGAAAAAAAATAAACGAGGAGGCTGCCCCATGGGGCAGGAAACGCCCCTTTCTTTATTTCTATTATCTCTTTCAGGGCATGATCTGGGCAGGAGCTTCAGTGGGAAAGGAAATACCAGAGACTTCCCCCTCTGAGCCGCCTGGTGGGCTAAGGAGCAGAGGGAGCCAAGAAACAGAAGTCCAAAAGGCTGCTCTGTGTGTGCTTGGAGAGCCATTAAGATGGAGGGGTCAGCCTGCAGGGAAGGCTGGCAGAGTCAGTGTGGGTTGTGTGGGCTAGAGACAGCACCGGCATAGATGAGGCTGTGCTTGCTGTGGGCTCAGGTTCACCATTAGCACTGTGGGAAATACTGATGGTCAGATAGGGCTGGGCATTTCTTTCTTTCTTTTTCTTTTCTTTTCTTTTTTTCTTTTTTCTTTTTCTTTTTTTTTTTGAGACAGGGTTTCTCTGTATAGCCCTGGCTGTCCTGGAACTCACTCTGTAGACCAGGCTAGCCTCGAACTCAGAAGTCCGCTTGCCTCTGTCTCTCAAGTGCTGGGATTAAAGGCATGCACCACCACTGCCCGGGGGCTGGGCCTTTCAAAGGCACAACCTCCACCCCTCAGTGATTGCTTAGGCTTTAGCACAGATGAGGACTTGCCCAAGGTCACAGAGGTAGTGACTGGCAAGAATATTATTTTGTAGTTTTTGGTTGCTTGCTGAGATTCTCAGGGTTCAAATCCAGTATGTAGCTGAGGAGGATGGCTTTGAAGTTATGATTTTCCTGCCTGAGTGTAATTGTGTAATCCCTATGTGGATTAAATAGGGATTACACATAGGCACCACCATACCTGGTTTACACAGCTGAGGGTGGTACCCAGGGCTTCATGTATGGCACTCAACAAACTAAGCCACATCCCCAATCTGTTTTGCCAAGGCTGTACTAACAGGAGTAAGAGGTGCCTTTGTTTTCATGTATCCAAGCAACACAGACATGGCAAGCCATAGGCAGACAGGGAAACTGATATAATGGTTTTCTATTTTATTTATTGCTCCTAAAATTATGTGACAGAGACAGAAGTCTCAGGTGCCGGTGGCTGTGCTATGGGTAGGGCATTAAAAGTCTCAATCTCAAAAAAAAAAAAAAAAAAAAAAAAA
>JADRCD010221294.1:0-17659 GCA_019843815.1 Montemys delectorum
CTTCAGAGAAGACAGGCAATATCTGTCCACCTTTGCAAGTGCTCTGCAAAGGCCTAGGTGCTGTTAGCTCAACATGCTTGGTGCAATTTTAATAAACCTGTTGTATATGAGTGTGAGTGTGTGTGTGTGTGTGTGTGTGTGTGTGTGTGTGTGTGTGGTGTGTACTGATGTAGGAGTGTGTACATGTGTTTAAGTATACACATGCTAGCGAATTTGGGGAGCACACTGGTGTCATTCCTCAGGCTCTGTCTACCTTGCTTTTTGAGACAGGCTCTCTCCCTGGCCTACAGCTCACCAGGTAGGCTGGACAGGCAGCCCCAGGGATCTACCAGTCTCTGCCTCCCCATCACTGGGGTAACAGGCATGTGCTACCTTGTCAGGCTTTTTCCTCTTTATCTCTGCATGGTAAGCTCTTAACCAAGTAACCCCATTCTGACCTGGAAAGCCCTCTTGCCACGTTTCTGCCATAATTCTCTTCTCACTCACCTCTGAATTCCTGTCATGTCACTGACAAACATTCACTGAGTACCTACTAATTCTGGACTCCCTTATGGGTACTGCAGACACAGAGGGAATGAATCAGCTAAACTCCCTGGTCTCCTGGGTTTGCAATGTGTCAGGTGAGTGGAACAATAAAGCCAATACAGGACTAAAGTGCTTGATCAGAGAAGGAGAGCAGAGCAGAAGAGGTGGGAAGAGTGGGTGGGTGGTGCGGGAGAGGAGGAGACTTGCTTCCGATAACCTGGTGTGGAGGGTCGCACGGAGAGGTGACCTTTGAGGAAAGGGTGGAAGGGATGGAGAAGCAAGCATAGGGGTGTCCAGGGAAAGGGCGCACAAAATGAATTGGTACTCCAGGAATGATCTACGGGCAATGTTTTGGAAGCTCTGCATGTCTGCATGGCATGTCTGGGCCAAAGTATAGGGGTGGCTGGTAGGCAGTGGGTATCCTGGTCATCTAGGTTTCTATGGTCATTGTGGGTTGGTGAGCTATGGTAGAGCGACCAGAAACGTCGTTGAGCAGAGGATTGCCTTGATGGGACTCGTGCTCAAACAAGTCTGTTCTGGCTACTGTGAGGATCCTGTGGTGGGGCAGCTGAGTGAGAGTCCATAGTCACAGCACGGCAAGAGTCACTGAAGCTTGGACTTGGAAGCTCCAAGGTAGGACCTCATCCTGATGGATTCTCCTTTTGTCTGTTCACTTTGACTGTCTGGGCTGGCTCGTTTGCTTGTTTGTTTGTTTGTTTGTTTGCCAACTTTACACTAGCTAGGGCCATCAGAATGAACTTCTTCTGAGAAAATGCCTCCCCTACGTTGGCAGGTAGGCAAGCCTGTGGGGGCATTTCCTTAAGTAAGGGTTTGTGGAGGACAGCCCAGCCCATACTGGGTGGTGCCACGCCTAGGCAGGCGGTTCTGGAGTGTATAAGAAAGCAGGCTGAGCAAGCCACAAGTAGCAAGCCAGTGAACAATGTTTCTCCATGGCCTCTGCTTCCGTTCCTACCTTCAGGTTCCTGCCTTGGCATCCCTCAGGGATGGAGTGTGACCTGTAAGCTGAACTCAACTTTTTCTTCTCTAAGTTGTTTGGGGTCATGGTCTTCACCACAGCCACAGAAGCCCTGACTGACACGCACTCTCTGTTCCTAGTGATATTTGCTGATTCATTATTATCACTGATAGATGCACATGTGTATGTGCATGTACGTGTGTCTATGTCTATGTGTGTGTATGTATGTATGTATGTATGTATGTATGTCCAACTTCAGTGAGCTTCCTGAGTCCTGTCTGTTGCTCCGGGTTCATTGTGATCAAGCATTGTAGCTCCCATAGACAACTGATTGTTCTCTTCCTAATTGACTTAATTTTTCAAGGCATCACCCATATTTCCATGCTGAGTCCTTTGTGAGTGAGGCTTTTCATTACAAGGTGTACTGGCTGGCTTCGTGTGTCAACTTGACACAGGCTGGAGTTATCACAGAGAAGGGAGCTTCAGTGGAGGAAGTACTTCCATGAGATCCAGCTGTGGAGCATTTTCTCAATTAGTGATCAAGGGGGGAGGGCCCCTTGTGGGTGGTGCCATCCCTGGGCTGGAAGTCTTGGGTTCTATAAAAGAGCAGGCTGAGCAAGCCAGGAAAAGCAAGCCAGTAAGGAACATCCCTCCATGGCCTCTACATCAACTCCTGCTTCCTGACCTGCTTGAGTCCCAGTCCTGACTTCCTCTGGTGATAAACAATCTAGAAGTGTAAGCCAAATAAACCCTTTCCTCCCCAACTTGCTTCTTGGTCATGATGTTTGTGCAGGAATAGAAACCCTGACTAAGACAAAGGGTTAGAGCTGGATGTGACTTGATGTAGGTAGGATGTCTGCTAAGTTCAGGTTTGTGCCCCCTCATGAAATGCTTTGATGGCTTTCTTGGAGCCCAACCACTGCGGGGATAATCACAGCACTCTTTTCTCTTGTTTGCTGAGCACTTCAGCATCATTGCTTTACGTGGGAAATGTAGCTCCAGCAGTCACTACTTCTAAGTGATAAGATGCCCATGTTCCATTGTCATTATACAGCACACCCATTGTGCTCTGGGGACCTTAGTCCCTTGAGCTCGAGTTCCAGACTTGGTAGCAAGAAGATCCTCACTCTAGCTAGACCTGCATTAGCTAGTGGAGTTTTCTCAAGGGAGTTACAGAGTCCATTGCCTCCTTCAATCACAATGTGCTTTTTTTTTTTAAACTGCTCACTTGACATAGACTAGAATAATTTGGGAAGAAACTTGATGAGGATTTCCCTAGATCAGGCTGTCCTGTTGATTGCGGACTGATGTGGGACGACCCAGCCCACTGTGGGTGGCATCCTTCCCTAGGCCAGACCCTGCACCATTGTGAAAGCTTGCTGATCACAAGGAACAAGCAGACAGCATAAGGGTGCTTGTTTTTCACTGTTCCTCACTGTGGATATGATGTGACCAGCGGCTGGAGGTCCTGCCTTGCCTTCTCCATAATCATGCATCAAGAATTGTAAGCCGAATAATTGCTTTTTATCTGGATATTTTACTATGGTGACAGAAATGCAACTATGATGTCTCACTGATGTAGCTGGGTAAATCAAACAAGGGAGAATATGGGTGGAAACTATGCCATGCTGCCAGACTACTGACAAGCCAGAGTTAGATCATCTACTTCCCTTTCTGTCTGGATGTTGATTGATGTGGGAAGATCCATCCCACTATGGGTGGCACCATTCCCTAGGCTGGTCTCTGAACTATTGTGAACTATTGGTCTTTAAATTGCCCAACTCCCTTAAGAGAAGCCAAACACCTGCATTATTTGGCACATTTTGATTTTACTTCTTTTTCTCTTTCAGAGCAATAAAATAGGTCTTTGAACTCCATCAGGTCCTAGTTGCCTATTTTGTAACCCCTGTCACCAAGGACACTTCTGCCCCCTGCGTTTATCATGCTGCTTGTACTTGCTCTCAGTAAGGATGTAACACAGTCCAGATGTGTCACCATGGACAGCAAGGGGCCTTAGTTGGCCAGTGTCTTTTATCAGGATGTTAAAACAGAATAGCATTGACTAAGCAACTTATCAAGCACAGAAACTTATTTCTTATGGTCCTGGAAGTTTTTAAGCCAAAGACTAAAGTACCGGTGGATTTTATGTTCGGATTTTATGTTAAGGTTTTATGTACTTGTTACCAAGCTTGGGGTTGCAGCCTATATAGCAAGCTAGGTTTGGCCACCTATCCTGTGTAAGTCACAAGCCAAATTAATAGTAAAAAGCAGACAAAAGGAGATTTATTCAATGTGGCTACACTGGGAAATAGACAAAAGGATCTAATGAAAAGGATCCAACACAAAGATCCATCTTTGGAGTCCTGACATGAGGATGCCACCCAGTCACTGTCTGAGCTCCAACATATTCCTGCAACAACCTGAAAAGTTGTAACTCTTTCTCCAGAAGGTAAGTCCCTCCTTTGGCTGCCCCACAGCTTTAGATTTTTCTTCTTCAGCTGCAGGAAATTCTAACTTCTTGAAGTCCCTTCTTTCAATAGCTTGAGAGCCAGAATGAAGAGAGAGAGAGAGGGGGAAGCAGAGAGAGAGAGAGACAGAGACAGAGACAGAGACAGAGACAGAGACAGAGAGAGACTTCCTAAGAAGCTCTTCATTTCTTCATTCCTTCCAGGACAGCCATTTGCGCAGTGGCAGCTTACTCCCTTTGCCTCACACAGTGGAAGGGGCAAATGGGTTGCAGGGTGTCCGTTTTAGAAAGATGCTAATTCCATTTATAGGGACACTGTTCTCATAACCAAATCACTTCCCTAAAGGCAAGAGGCAAGACCAGCAGAAGGCAAGGGACATGGGAGGTGGGTAGGGAGGGGAGCCAGGGTCGTAAAACAAGAACATGGTAGGGACAGCACCATCAAGATCCATCAAGAACATCTGCGAGGCAAGATGGCCGTGCAGACTGTGCGCTGTGACCTGAATGACAAGGACAGACAGAGGACTTGGTCAGTATTCATCCCGAGGAATGTCTCATTTTATTGCTGCTATGTGTTTTAGAGGCTACCTTTGTCCCCTGGGGAATCAGGACAAGTGTCTGGGGACAGACAGCCCCACAGTAGGACACAGCGATGCCGCTTAGCCTTGCTGATGGTGGAGACTGGGTTGTTGCACATGGTGGTGCTTACAAGGATCCGTGATGCAGCTCCAAATGTGCAAGGTGACAGTTCCTCATCCAAATCTCACACAAGATGCCAAACGTCAGTCAAATGTAAGTTCTTCCATGCTGAGGAGTAAACACGACTGAAGAGATAACCCCAAAGCATCTCCTCGTTGCTAATGATCCAGGCAGTTTCCTTAGCAGAGTATGATCGAGAATGTGGGCAAGGGGTCTGAGAAGATGCCAAGGGGGCAGGACATTCTGGGGAACAGCAAGGAGACCCCACTAGCAGGCAAGTGTGAAGGAATCACAGGAGGCTCTCAGAGCTGCAAGCAACTAGAGAGTCCACATTGGCAAAATGGAGAAATACTGAAGGAAGCCATGCTGGGTCAATGCTAACTCGCATGAACCTTTCAAGCCTTTCGTTTTAAAGTAGCACAAAGGCGGAGCCCTCATGGAGCTACTGTGAGGATTAAGTGGGGGATTATTTGATTACTAATAGTAACTGGAGGTCGCCCCGATTTTAACACTGCTGTATTCTTAGACAAATTATATTCTCTCTCTCTCCTTCCCCCTTTCCCTCCCTCCTTGCCCACACTCCCTTTCAGCCTCGTGTTTCCCAGCCTAGCCTTTACACTCTATATAGTCCGGAATGACCTTTAACCTTTGGTTCTCCTGCCCCCCCTCCTTAGTGCAGCAGCCACAGGTGTGTGCCACCAAGCCGCAGTATTAGCGCCTGAACCCAAAACCTTGCGTATCTGGGGGAGCACTTTGACCACCAAGCAATGTCATTCTAAGGGGACCCTTAGGGAAACCTGGCACTGAGGGAGGATGCCTGGCATGGTAGTTCCTACCGAGGCAGGGCCCACTCGGGGCCACAGCTGTAACTAAGTACTTTGCACTTGTCGATGATTCTAATTCCTCTGATGACCTTGCAAGGTTCCAGGCACTTCTTGCCATCACTCCCAGCTTTCAGATGAGAACACTGAGGTATGGAGAAGATTGTCATCTCCCTGAGGGCCACAGAGCTTACAACAGGAACAATGTAGATGCAAGGCCAGGGAAACTGGCTCTAGAATCCACATTCCTGATCACTATCATTTAGATCCATCTACCTATCTATCTATCTATCTCTCTCCATCTCTATCTCTCTATCTATCTATCTATCTATCTATCTATCTATCTATCTATCTATCTATCATCTATGTTCTATATCATTTACCTATTATCTATATATCTATCAACTTATCTTATGGCATCAATCTATCTTCTATATCTTCTGTATCATCTATCTATCTATCTATCTATCTATCTATCTATCTATCTATCTATGAACTCGCATCTCTTTGACTCATCCCTGACTTTTGTTGTAGAGACTCCTGGGACAGAGAGTCGTTTTTGAGCAAGAGGCAAGTTATCTGTGGAGGTTGGAAGGTCACGGGAGCTAATCAGGGACTATATTTGCAAAAAGCAAGAATAAATCAAGCAGAACTAGGATTTTTTAAGTTAAATGGCAGCTCTTCTTCCATCAGAGTGGTTGTTCATACACAGGAGCAAAAGCTGTTCTCAGCAGCTGTAGCAACTGGAAGGATGACCGGCTCCAAGCTTCATCTAACATGAAGTTGAAGGATGGTACTTAGAACATTTAAAAACTGTCACTCACTTGTTTCCTTTGGAGACAGAGTCTCACTGTGCCACTCTGGATGCCCTGGAACTCACCATATGACGAGGCTGCCCTGGACCTTGCTATGTAGACCAAGCTGGCCCAGAACCCACAGAGATCTGCCTCTTGAGTTCTGGGATAAAGAGTAAAGAGAAATACGTGTCTGTGAAAAATGTTCCCACCCCGGTGATTTCAGCAAGCTTTGAGGACTGACTGCCAATGACCATGTGTGTGTCAGTGACGTATATGAATGTCTGAAGGATCTGGGATCTTCCTGTCTCGTCTTCGAGTCAAATCCCTTCATCAGGCTCTGGACTCTGTCTCTTCCATCTTTCAGAGACTTCTGTTCACCTCTTCCCTCAGTCTCCTCAAACATCTTTTTCTCTTATCAGTGTTTGTCTTGACCTAAATCTCTACCATCTAAACCACACTTCTCTTGGTTGTATGCTCGCCTATAAGACTCCTTTTTATCCACAATAATTATTGTGAACTATGAATGCTTATAATTTTTAAACCATTCATTGCCTCACAAATGGATTTCAACCTTAAAAATTTGTTAACTGAATATCCATGTTTACCACATTCCTATCTTTCCCTGAGAGTACAGATTTATTGTTTTTATTTAAAGTTATGTATGTGTCCGGCTGTGTGTATGCCTATGCATATGCATCCCTTTGCCTGCAGAGGCCAGAAGAGGGGGTTGAATCCTGCAGAGCTGGACTTACAATAGTTGTGAGCTGCCCAGTATAGGTGCCAGGAACTGAACCCAGGTCCTCTGAAGAGTAGAAAATGCTCCTAACTACTGAGTCATCTCTCCAGCCCCAGGAATTGCCTCTCGATCTACCACACTGCTTCAGCTTGTGAACGCGAGTGGCCAAGACTCTGCCACATTTGTTTGTTTCCTGGATGTCCAGCACGTGGTATTCTGCTCATACTTAAAAATGCCATTGTAGACTTTGAAAAAGAAATTGAGTATGGTTGCTTTGGGCGATTATGCAAATTGACTAGCTGGCTTTGTTCAGTGCACCGAGAGGGCACTTAGAAAACCCAGTGAGTCACTTATAAATTGGAAGCTATTCTCGAGTTTCTCTTGGTCTTCACTAGTTAAACTCCAGAATGCAATTAACCCTTTCTCAGAGGAGTAGGTTGGAAGCTGCTGGCAGCTTGGTGGCTTTGGGTCTGCAGATGTTCACTTCCAAATTTAATTTAAGACAACAACCACGACGGCGACGACGACGACGACAACAACAACAACAACAACAACAACAACAAAAATGAACCTTGGATGCATTCTGTCTCTCTATTTATTTAATGTGATTTATTCTAAATACATTCATGTTGCCAAAATAGGGGCCTCCCCCACCACCTGCATCTTGTTGGAGGAGAAAGAAACAAGACCTCTCTCATCAGATGAGTTAATTACACTGACATGCTCACTCCTCCCCAGAGATCCCAGAAACTAAAATGCTGCAAAGCCTTAATTCAAGCAAGCAGGCTGGAAACAAGGGCCGTGCACGTGTATAATTTTCGTTGCCAGAATCAAAAGCTCAGCACGGGCTGGATCTGAGAGGGCAAAGTGGCTCGCATTCATCAGAGGGAGGCTCATCCTGGGTCAGGTAACAGATCTGTAGGAGCATGAGCTTGAACCCATTTCTCAATATTCTGGCATTACTTCCCAACCTTTGTACTCCCAAGCACCGCGTGGTCATTTTCCTTACCTGCTCCATCCAGCCTTTTTTTTTTTTTTTCCCCTCTTCAAATGTGCATGGTGATGACCGTGCAAACAGAGCACAGATGCAAGTAATATGTTGTCCCTTTTGTCCTTGCAAGAAACAGTGGCAGCCACAGCCACTTTTCTTACAGGACCTAACACAATCTGAGAAGGGAGGCTGTTGCCAGGCTGTTAGGTCAGATTCTCCAAAGCGGAGCTTGAGAGGATGGGTTATAGGCAAGAGATTTATGGAGAACTTTCTCCAGGGGAAACAGATGAACTGGGACGAGCACGAAGGGGAGGGCAGGAAGCCCGAGAAGTATCAACCACCATGGCAAATCCACGGAATCCATGAATCACGACATCACGGAAGCTCTGCAGTGAAAACCACACCACGGATGCTGTCATGGTTCAAGTGTGAAATGTTCCCCAAAGGCTCACACTTTGGGACACTTGGTCCCCAACTAGTAGCGCTGTTTGGGGAGGGTACTGAACCTTTAGGAGGTGGAGCCTTGATGCAGGAAGTACATCACGGGGGAGGCGTTTCTCCCTTCTGTGGTGTGAAGGACTTCCTTTTTTTCTCCGGAACTGTGATCCAAAATAAATCTTCTTTTAAAACAAAGTCCCTGGCAGAGAGCTGCTCAGGGGTGGGACGCAACCCTCTGGCACACATGGTACCTTCCCTGTGAGCAATAACCACAGACACCCCCCCCCATCCCCCAAATCCCGTGGTAGGTGCTTGAAATAAGTACAAATAAGACGGTTCCACCGTAGGAAGACTTGACCCATCATTTTCCTCTTGTCAATGCTGTGTGGATGCCTGTGTGTGAGAGGGGTGGAACTCCACGGATGTCTTTAGTACCTTTTTCTGTCCTGGCCGTAAGCAGTGGGTCCTCCTCTGAGATGCCAAGCCGTGAGCACACACAGCCCACACTGTTTGGATGGGGAAAAGACACTACTCTGTAGTGCACTTTGTGGCTTCTCAGGTGGGATGCTGGTGAGTGCTAGGTGTACGAGGGTTTAAGCCAAGGAGCTCGTGAGAGGAAGGGCAGACAGGGATTGTAACCAGGAGTCAAGAGAACCGAATCCATTGAGAAACACGATGTCGCATGCCTACAGGGTCAGAGCTGAGGAAGGATGGACCTCCTGGTCTTCTATATGCTGAGGACTACTGTACACATCGAACATCCTCTGCAGAGGTCCTCAGTTTATACAGTTTGTAAGAAGAATATTTGAGTCCCAGGCTTTATTTGTTTACTTTTGTGAGTGAGGTATGGACATGTATGTGGCTGTCAGAGGTAGACATCAGGTGTCTTCCTCAATTGCCCCCACACCCAACTCTCTACCCCTCATCGTTCAAGACAATTCGGCTAGACCTCAGGCTGGTGCATGGCAAGTCTTTTTTTTTTTTTTTTTTTTTTTTTTTTTGGTTTTTCGAGACAGCCCTGGCTGTCCTGGAACTCACTCTGTAGACCAGGCTGGCCTCGAACTCAGAAATCTGCCTGCCTCTGCCTCCCAAGTGCTGGGATTAAAGGCGTGCGCCACCACTGCCCGGCCGCATGGCAAGTCTTTTATAGAATCTGTCATTGCTTCGAGTGTTTGACTTAAAGCCAATGAAATGAGCGGCTCAGAATGACACAGCCAGACTCACCAACTCTACTTATTCTTAAAAAGAATGCATTCTGTTTACCACGTGTAGGAAGCAGGGCTACCCACCACTCAGTTCCAGAGAGCCCCATTCAGTGTCTCCAACACATTAACCCTAGGATTGAGTATCTTTGAATCTACTTAATGTAATGTGAGCGGGACCATGTTTAAGAGAGTCATCTTAATAAATTGTCACAGTGATCTGAGTAAGACTGAACCTCTTAAGGTCACTCACGTTACGGAGTGGGGAGGGGCTCATGAAGCCCCACCCCTTCTTGAGAGTTTTCATTGGACGAGGGAGAGACAACGTCACTAATGGGGTAGCCACTGCTAAGGCACTCCTGTGTTTGTAAACAAGCCTTTACCCGTGTTCCCATGAGCAACTTTAATGAGACTCACTGGGCCAAAAACCAAACCATTAAACAAAACAAAACTATGAAAACGAAAGGAGGATGGGTTCAGAAAAGAAAAGAGATGAACTGTTCAGAGAGTAGAGCCAGAGGGCGTAATGGCTGTCAATAAGAACAAAGTATATGTACAAAAATGGATTACAAGGAGACCCATATTGTGTATAATTAACAGACACTAACGGACATTAGAACGAGTAACATAATTGTAACTTTTGGTAACGTACCATGCCATGTTTTAATGCATGTGTAAACAAAGCCTTAAACGACCCTTGCTAGGAGTGAGGAGATGGGTGATGGCTATTTTCCACACAAACGTGAGGACCCGGGCCCACATCTCCAGCACCCATGTAAAAAGCCCGGGAATGTTTACCGCATGGGAAGCCTAGAAGCAGGAGGCAGAGCCATGCACATCTCTGTGGCTTGCCCAAAATGCCTCAGTCCAGGAGGAGACATTTCTCATGAGAATAGGGTGGAGGACAGCAGAGGAGGACTCCCAAGTGTCCTTCACACGAGTTACAGCACGGGCACACTGTACCGTGCACACGCAAAAGAGAGAAGAAAGAAGCAAAAAGCCCAGCTTGCTTTGTCCCCGAATGACTTCAAGTGAGATGGCCGCGCCCCAGGAAGTGCGGCGTTTATACTGAGTTCTCCTCGGGAGGCAGATTGTTAAATCCCCAAACTGATCTCTTTACTCACAGCAGGCAACATGGCTGCCACAATAACTCAGCCAGTCTCTTTCCCAGTATTGACTTTACCTAAGAAACCAAATTAATTATCAGAAGGTTGCTCTGCTAAGTATGGAATTAGAAAGAAAGGAAATTGGATGGTCTTAAGGGATTGCTCTTACAGGCTTGGATAAGTCCCGATAAATTGCCTCTAAAGAGAAAGGAATGTACTGCCGGCCGGGACACTAGCTTTGTCCTAAGCACTTTTGCCTTGAACTGGATGTTGACCCAGGTTTATCATCTAAGGCTTTGGTTTACGCTTGTCATGATCATATTACCCGATTTTGAAAAATCTAAATTGTAGTTTCCGTCAAGGCCGTTTTAAGTGTGCTGTGTGGCTGTGTCTGGGGAAGTCGCTTAAGCTTATGGATAACATATAATCTTCCACCAGAAATAACTTCTTCTTTTTGTCTTTCTGCTTATTCCCAGGTCTGTTTCATTTTTTTTTCTCATAACTGCAGTCTGCCTCAAAATGATGATAAATACATAGCGGTAAAATACATTTTATATCATTATTGTGAATATGAACCTACACTGCAGACAATTCTGGGCCTTTTTCCTTTTAATTAGCGGCTCTGTTAATTAAAGTAGGCTGGCTCTGACTCTTCTTACAACTTAGAAAATGGGGACAGCACTGACACTATGCCGCAGACTTTCTTCTGTGGCCACCGGAATGTTCGGACAGTTTGCCACCGCATCTCTCAGAGAATGGGTTCAGATTCCGAAAAGGCTCAGAGGCCCATGCTGTATCAAATCAAGAATATTTCTGTTTCAAACATGAAGAGGTATTTTGCTTTTCTAATGAATTGACTTTCATACTTACTAGTCAAGAACAATGTCCTGTAGAAATGTTGGTGCCTTGGTTTGAAGCCAGGTGGACTAGGCAACTATAGCAGAAGTCACTTGTCACTTACTTACAGGGAGGGACAGCAGATACCAGTGTCACATAGACAGCCTTAATTACATGTGAATAGGAAAAAATATGCATGGTCATGTACACATGTTTTCCTGGGTTATACAGAATCATGGTGCTTGTATTAGGGGTTTCTAGAGGAACAGAATTTATAGGCTGAAAATTGAAGAATTTTCTTTCTTTCTTTCTTTCTTTCTTTTTTTTTTTTTTAAGATTTATTTATTTATTATATGCAAGTACACTGTATCTGTTTTCAGACACACCAGAAGAGGCATCCAATCTCATTACAGATGATTGTGAGCCACCATGTGGTTGCTGGGATTTGAACTCTGGACCTCTGGAAGAGCAGTCGGTGCTTTTAACTGCTGCTTTCACTGTGATAGGAAACAGTTGGTTCACACCCGAGAGAATGAGAGGCTGCTGAGTGTGGAAGAGGAGGCTGGGGGTCAACATCTGGTGTTTTCCCCTATCACTTGCCACCATTTTTTTTTTCTTTTGAGACAAGGCCTGTCACTGAACCTGGGCCTTAACTATTATCTATTGCCCAGACTAGCTGGCCAGTGAGTTCTGGGAATCCACCTGTCTCTGAGTTGTCCCACAGTGGCTGCTTCAAACCGGAAAGGCCAAAATGGAAAGGACATTGCTTAGTCCATGGAGCTGAGTGCCTCAGTTATCCTGGGCTGGTGCTGAAAACCTGAAGATTTCTGGGGAGCTACCGTCTTTAGTCCACAATGGAAGTCTGGAAATACTACTTCTGATATAAGTGAAGGGATCGTCAGCAGCGGCCACACATGAATCAACTTAGCAACAAGAGGCAGGGCCAAGCCCACAAAAGGCAAGGGAGCTTCCATCCAAAATGTCCTTTTAATCTGGGGAGTTCCCTCAAGGTACTGCCCTCTTTGGGGTCCCATGTCGGTCAAGGCAATCAGGATTAATTTCATATTAAAACTAATCATCGCAGTGGTCGTCTCCAGGGAAAGTAATAGGGAAATTGATTTGAGATTACTTGAGACATTGTTTTTATTTAGAGGAATGACTGAAAAATTATAGCTATTCAAACCCGATTACCTATCTATTAGTCCCTCTCTCTCTCTCTCTCTCTCTCTCTCTCTCTCTCTCTCTCTCTCAAATAAAATGAGTCAGAAAAACTACAACCGATGGTTGTTCTTATTTTCTTGCAAAAATAGCAGCTTTGAAAAACTGGAATTCATCTTTTTGATTTTCATTATGATTATATAAATACATAAACCAACAAGCTCCCAATCCTGGATTTGAACCTCCAAATCGTGTGTCACATAGACCTTTTCCCCTTGTAAGTTAGTTGCCTCAGGCGCTTCATTGCCTTAGTATAAAGCTAGACTGGCACATCCTCATAACTTGGCAAGATGATCTAAAGAGTAAAATGATTTTGTTACAAGAGAAACATTTTTATAATGATTTCAGATTTGATACTGTGCCTAAACTTTTCAAAACATGTTGGTCTGAGCATGATATCAAAAAAGAAAAGGTTGTTTCAGAGTTAGACTCATCTGCAGCACTTCTTGATGCCTTCCCTTCTTTCTAAATTATATATACATGCAAGACTGGATTTCCTTCACTGCTCAGCTGGAGCAACATGTGAACAGTCTGAGCAGACAAGATTCAAGAAGCCAGCTCTTTGCTACACAATAATTTAAATTTCTTACTTACTTCTGCTGCTGTTGTTTGGAAACTATGATTATGTTTATGCATACATATGCTAGATATGTCACTGTGAAACAGACCTGATATTGTCTATTATGGACTTATTATTAGTTAACGTGATTTTATAAATGTCCATTTAAAAAAAATTCCCAGTTTCTGTTTCTACCCTGACCAATATTGATCAATATGAGACAGGTAAATCAAAAACTCTGAAAAGCTCATCAAATTTTAAAATGTTTTTGCTTCCCATTTTGCATGGTATTTGGGACTTTAAAGGTTTATTTTTATTTTTTTTTTTAATGATGTGTATGCCTGTGTTTCTGGGGTGCGGGGCAATGAAAGCAGTGAGTGAAGCCAGAGGTGTTGGGTCTCCTGGGGCTAGAGTTAGAGGGGGTTGTGAGCTGTCCTATGTCAGTGCTAGGGACTGAATTCAGGTCCTCTGCAAGAGCAGCAAATGCTCTTAAGTCCTGAGCCATCTCTCCAGCCCCAGATCCTTAATTTTTAAGACGGTCAAGAAACCCTGGGAGCTAAAAGCGTAAGAGCTGCTACTTTCTGACGCTGTTTAAGACTGTGAAGGCCCACAGCCCTTCATCCTGTTCTGCAGTTACTCACATACCTGTAACTATTCATGCCCCAATTATAGCTTTAAATACCAGTTAACTAAATTAATTAATTAAAACTAAATTAATTAATTAAAATTTGAAGTCTTGTGCGTCCAGCACTGCCATGTGCTTTTGCGCATATTATGTAATATAAAAAAGACAAAAAGATAGTGAAATCTACAGTTGTAGCTCTTAGATTTATTTTACAGAATATAAAACACTATGGAGAGACTTTAGGCGTTTAAGCAGTCTCATAGCTAGCTATACAGTAGCAAAAATGAAGCCAATGAGAGGCTGGTGCTTAGAGATCTTCCCTATGACTTTTCTTCCCATGTGTATGTGATAGTTGATAGTGAATATAAACTCACCAGGCTCGAGAGGCATCTGAGAGACCAAGTTTAGAACAAGTTATTTGAGGTGAGAAGACCCACTTTGGATGTGAGTGGCACTTTCTCTTGAGGTTGGGTCCTCAACTGAGTGAAAGAGAGACTGTGAGATGAACCCCAGTGCCCATCTCTCTCTGCTTCATGACTGTGCATCCGACATGAGCAGCTGCTGCCACAAGCTCCTGCCACCTTGGTTTCCCCAGCATGATGGACTGGACCCTCAAACTGTGAGCGGAAGTGCACCTTTCTTCCTCAAGGTGCTGTGCTCAGGGAAAGGAACTGAGAGCGTGTGGGACTTTTCCATATCTAGTATTCCTCATTTGTAAGCTTTGGATCCCCATCAACTTGGAATCAGAGTTTCAACTTTCCCCTCCTCAGGCAACCCAAGAAAGTTTCTTTACCAAAAGTGCTCTCACAGAGCCGTCCCAGCTCTGTCGGAGGCCATCTTTGGATATTCTTGACTCTATGTTTGTTGGTTACAAAACCTACTGGTGGAGATTTCTCATCATGCCTCAGATGTGCGAGCTTTTCCACCACCCACTGAAGCATTTCCCCCATGGGCCCTGGGATGCCAGCAAACACTAAGCTCTATCAAAATTGGCTACCTAATCTCCAGGAGCCACTACAATGCAACACAACTTCAAAACAAGACTGCAGAACTTTGGCAGATCAATTGCTCCATAAGGGCATTCTCTGTCATGTTCTCGGGGAACTTATCAGGCTTTCCATGTACACGGGGGAATATCTCGACCTTTCTGATCCTATCCCATGTCATAGCCCATGGGTACAATGGCAGGTCTAGCCCCCTGTGACCATACTTCCCTCATGGAAGGAGTTCTTAGCTCCTGTCATCACAGACGCATAAGTGGGTCCAAGGACTTGATGACCTAGCCTGAACTTTCAAAAGTACAATCTTGGTTTCTCTGACTGGCCTTGGTGCTAGAAACAGAGCCATGCTTAGATCCATGTCTGATGGAGGGATCTCCTGGAAGCATCGGTCCTCTGTGTACTTTCCTCATGTGTCAGGAGGGATAAAGAGGGCCCCTCTGCCTCTCAGCAGAACCTGATAGGAGGGGCCACTGTCCCAGAAAGTGGTCACTATTCCAGACAGAACTTTGTGGCAAAGCCGTGGTTTCTCCCAAATATCTCCCCTTGCAGAAAACATAAATCTGAATACTGACAAACGTTTAGCACAATGAGGGTAAGGTATGGCCTTAATTCTGGGAGATCTACTGATCCTAAGGAAATGACATTGGGTAAGGCCTGATGTTTAAATACAGCAACAGTACGAGTCCAGGAAAAGAAGGTCAAAAAAATATGTATCAGCAGAACTCTGCCACACTCTGAAAGTGGTACAATCTGAAAGAGCAGATCATACTCGTGGTGGGCGTGGAATTTAGGAGTCTCTCCCACATATTTCAGTGCCAGGGTGCTCGAAGACATATTTTTATTTCTGGACTCAGAACACAGTTTTGGCCAAAATATAGATTCAAACAACCCATGGCCCTGATATGTCATTGGTCAGACCACTATGGCACCTGGGTGTTTATTGTCTACCCAGTGTCAAAGCAACCATGCAAGTGAAACTTACAGAGAAAGCAATCGAAGCCCTGCTCTCAGGCTGGTGGCTTGCAAAGGGGGAACCCAAGAGGCAGTCTATTTGCATGTGACCTTTTTAAAACCCAGGGGTAGCATTTCACAGAAAGTCTGCATTCATTCTCCCAATGTCTGAAATGGGGGGGAATGGATCAATTAACGATCAAGGTAACAGGGGTCATTTCCTTAGGTGGCTTCCACCAATGGGAAGCTGCCATCTTTCAGTGTCCCAGAGAGGCTGACCTACTTCTGAATCTGTGAGCCTGTAGTCTGAAAGGTCATTAATCTAGCCTTGGCTCATGATGTTAGAATCTCCAGACTTCGATTTCTTAAATGCCAAAGGTGTGTCAGGTTGACTTTTGAGATGTTGGCTATCTCTATTCAGGTGTGTGGTGGTCAGGAGAGAGCTACATCAAGTAATTTCCTTTCTCATGGAGACATTCATTTATCCAAAGGTGCCATGACCCATATGTAACACACACACACACACACACACACACACACACACACTCCATATACATGCGAATTTTTGCCGTGGATTAAAGAGACAAATCAATCTCGCCCCTCACTTTCTTCTTGTCAAGTACAGGGACAAACGGGTCTGTGTTTGCTGTGAGGTTGACAGCATCGGATGTACTTGCTGGGAGTAGAGTTGGAGAAAAACATGAAAGTAGCAATTTCTGCTTGTCACTCTTCGCTGTGTCTCCTCCTTATCTTGAGGATGAAATCTGAGCTCTTTGTTGCCACAGTCAAAGTTCTTTCTGGCTCCTTCCATTTCCTTTTCCTCTCTTGCTTCTCATCTTTCTCCACACTCACTCTTGACCTCCGAGAACAAGTTGTGCCTTTGCTCCCTTTACAGTCTTTGTGAACACCCAGTCTCCCCTCTCCCCTGGCTCATCCCTCCTAGCCTTTCAGTGGTTGATTTGGACATCCCTTCTTCAGGTAGTCTGACTTTACTCCCCTCTCCTGAGGGAGAGTCTCTACTTTGGCATTCCTATAGGAACTTGCCTCAGCTACTTCCCTTCCTGTAGCTGCCTTTCCTGGTTCACCCATCCCCCTTTTTCCATCACTGCCTTCATTTGAATGCATTGTCCTTGTGCAAAATGCAATACCTAAGATAAAAGATTCAATTCTCTCAGACCACGTGTTGGATGTCGTCCATGTCTCCCTGCAGCCACTACACTTAGTGTCTTAGACACTTAGCTCTGGATTCTTTGTTCTCCAGCTTCCTATTGACTGTAGCTATTGAGAACATCAAAGACCAGAGATGACTATGAGACTTTGGGACATTCACTCCCTTACCCCCTTCCCAGGTGTCTGCCCGAGACATGACTGTGTCACTCCTATTTTCAGTCACCTGTCCAGGCTCTGATGGAATTTGTTATTTTGTTACTCAGGTCTGGGTTATTGGTTGACTCCATGTTCCTATTCCAGATGTGCAGCCATGTCTTGTTGATGTCCCTAAAGATCCCAGTTTGGGTAGGTATCCTTTTCACACACTGTGTGTGTGTGTGTGTGTGTGTGTGTGTGTGTGTGTGTGTGTATCTGTGTGTGTGTCTCTGTGTGTGTAAGTGTGTGTATGTGTGTGTGTTTATGTGTGTGTATGTATGTGTGTGTATGTGTGTGCGTGTGTGTGTGCATGCGTGTGTGTCTGTGTGTGTCTGTGTGTGTGCA